>QRFJ01005382.1:0-69878 GCA_006176705.1 Cocos nucifera | reverse complement strand
AGATTATATTAAGGACACCCTCTCTTCCATCCATGGCTGGAAAGAGAAATTCTTCTTCGTCTTAAACCCATTCTTAAGGTTAGGACTTCCTCCATGGGGGGAGACAAGGAACTCAATCCGCCGAGCTCTAGGGCTGGAAAGCGAGGATCGAAGTTCGATCGATATATTGAAGGGTGTTGGGGATTAACCCCGCTCCCACCGAAGTCCAGCCTGATGCTTAGCCTAATGCAACTGATAATCATGGAAGAGCTTCGATCGAAAATTCTCCTCCAACGGCCAGACCCCAACCAAATTAGCCTAATGTCATATTTGACCGATCTTCTAATAGTATATTGGGGCTTATGCAAAACTACTCCCACTGGTACATCTCTGCCTGATATCTATGGCTGCTCCTACACATCTGTCTGAACTGTCGGTCCGCCATGCTGATTTTCAATCTGAGATAATACTTTTTTGCCCAGCACCACCTCAATAGGAGCACTCCTGTAAGCGGATGTAACCTGCATACCATCATTCTCTGACTGGCCACCGCTGTTCACCATTGTTTCTCTAATTCCATCTATCCCAAACCCCCTCAATGTTGGAAATATGCACTCTTACCACACGGATCGGCATGGCCGTCGATGATTAGCCAAGCAATCAAGGAAGTACTTCTTAGAGATCTCTGCGGAAGCATGATCAAATAAATCAAGGAATAGAGAAGAAGAAAGAGATTTCCAAAAGAAAAGAGCTTTTATTCAGTATATTTCAGTACTCTAACAACCTTGATCTATTTTCAGTATGTATACTTTACCAAAGGTCAAGCCCAAGCTCATAGAAAAACTCCCCAAACCCAAACAATACCATGCCAACAGCCCAAAAATGCTGCTCTTTGTCTGGATTTTCCTCTGAGAGCTAGCCGATCCAGTCCTAGACTGAGTCGACCCAATTTCCAACTGAGCAGGCTCAGTCTTAGAGTGAGCCGACCCAGTTTTTGAACTTTACTATTGAGACTGATTCTTCTTCCGGCTCGCTCCCGTCTTCCCATGACCTATCTTCTCATGTTTCCAAGACTTAGGAGTGCCACTTCTAAGCTCACATTCTCTATCTTGGTACTTCCAAGTTCTTGTGAACTCATCTCTTCTCAACAGACCCATCTGTGCCACACATCTCTGAAAGCTATCTCTGAAGAGTACCTTCATGAGTGTATCAAACTGATTCTCCTTGGTATGGACCTTCATCAGTTCCACTTCACCTTCCTCCACCAGCTCTGATCCTGTGATACCTCACGTCTATATGCTTTGTGCGCGCATGATAGACTGAATTCTATGCCAACAACAGAGCACTCTAACTATCATTGAATAGTGTAACCTTGCTCTGCTCCACCCCCAACTCATCAATCAGCCTCCTAAACCAAAGGACTTCCTTTGCAGCCTCCGTTATCCCAATGTACTCGACCTCTGTGGTAGACAAGACCGTGATTGGCTGAAGGGTTGATCTTCAAGACACCGATCCATCATATACGCAGAAGAGGGATCCAGTAGTAGACCTCTCTATATCAAGATCACCAACATAATTTGAAGGGAAATCCTGATTTTCCGGACCAGGTTCGTTCAGATCTGATCGGATCAAGAGATATATTTCAAAATTTTTCTCTTTGATCCAAATCAGATATGAGATATTTCAGATCTGATTCTTATTATTCTAATAATAAAAATAAAATTTAGATAAATTAAATCAAATTTAATTTATCTTGATGTAGGATAATCCTATTACCCGTTGATGATCCTGTAAGCAGCGAAAGGTTCTGGATCTAGCCATGCAAGTGCCTGGCCTCTACCGATATCTACTCGAGCTAGATCTGGAGATCCTCTTCTTCTCTATCATGTCTCCAAAAATCAGATTTGAATCTGATTTGGAGGATCTTCAAAGTAACTTTCGAAGATCGGCAGTTGTCCTTTGCAGTAGCGCAGCCTTCTAGCTTTCTGTCGCCTTTTCTTCGCCTGGATCGCACCAATTGGATCCCAAACTACTTTGGGCGTGGAGAGGAGAGGGAGAAAATGGACTTGGCGTGGTGGAGGAGAGAGGCAGCCTTAGGACGTGGGATTTTTCAGATACTCCTTGAGTTGGGCGCAGGGTCTTATTTATAGACTATGCGTGATCCAACTCCTCTTCTTCCCAACCAATCACAATCCTTTGTGAAATCAGATCTAAATCTGAGATTGGTGGGAATAGAGTCCCATGGATTCATCCTTAGATGGTGCCTAAGATCAGTCAAAGTTGGTTCTTAGGAGGAGTCTAATCAGAATCAAAAAAAAAGATGGAGTCCTTATCCAACAGGGACTCCTGGGCGCCTCCAGCTTGGACGCACGCCACCCTTGGTATGCACCCTCCTCCTTGCCAGGTTCTGGCAGGGGGACAAGCCTCCACCAGCTCTCCAATGGGTGTGTGACACGTCAACAGAAGTCAAAGTATCAATGGTCAATATTTGACGAGTCAAAGGTCAACTTTTGACCAAAGTCAAAGGACGAGAAATGGTAGGTGGCCAAAAATGGCAGATATTGTCTTACAAAATAAGACAACCCTTTTCTGACCTGGACAGGCTCCAGTCAGATCAAGTGAAGACCTCTGATTGAGCACAAACTCCTTTGGCTCAATCAGGACAACTATTTATGATAGTAAAAGAAGAACGTTAGGTTCAATCGAGTGCTAGCATGATTTCCTTGAACCTAATTGAATCTCATTCAGATTAATTGAATTGGATCAGTTCAATTGATGATCACCAGATTCAAACCCTTGATTGTGTGATCCAGTTAGGTTCAGTTCTGTATGGTAATGGGATATGTCATGATCTCTATCATCGACATCATCAAAACTCCTTTCGATGAATCAGAACTCTTCTGATTCGAACAACTAAAATGATCGATCATCTAAATCATTCTAATTACTCCCAAAATCTACCAGTGACACCTAGCAGTATATGATGGCAACCCATCAGAGCTGAATGCGAACCTCTTGGTGTAGCTACCTGTGTGATTAAGTTCTATCTTGAGCCCTGATCAGATTAGGGTTTAGGTGAACTCGACAAACCCTAGTCTCTGTCATTGATGTAATCATTCGATTCAAGTCCAATGTGAAAATCTAAATAGAAACTCTTTCTATTATTTCATTCTGCCATAGCCATCGGCTTCTGGACTTGATTCTTATGATCATCATAGGGCTGCTCCTCTACTACCGATGTAGATAGATTCCATCTTGATGCAATCAAGTTCCTACAATGAACATGTTATAGCCAACATACACCTCAGGGTTCTGTATGGCTAGGAGACCGAGTTATGGTGTAGTCAAACTATAACACCCTCAAGATGAACTGCCGATGTACCTCAGGTCAAAGAACCAGACACACCACTGCAGCATCGAGTTCTTCCTATCGAATTGGGGGGACATATACCACCAGTCCTTAGCAGTCGGATGGCGTTTGAAGGTAAAGAAGGTCCGAAACAAGGAAATGGTAGGTCGAACGCCTGCCATGGTACACAAGGAAAGAAATCCTACGATGAACCTAAAGGAGTTTGGTGCCATAGCAGCAAGGGAGATGTTGAGAAATCTAAATAGGTTGGCCACGAAAGGGGTTAAGGGTAATCTAAGCCCAGCCTGAAGAGACTCTAAATACAGGTAGGTTCAATCAGGAGGTGGAGAGCAGGCCCTATCGTTGGGTCTGGAAAGTTCGAGCTCGTATTTGGAGGGAATACCGAACTGAATCCTAGCTAATGAAAGATCATCAGGCCGAAGTTGGTAGGCAATAATTGCTGGTACAAAGGAAGGAGGGAGCAACTCAGAAAGCTCGGCCTCCCTGGGAAGTAGGTTCGCTAAGGCTAGAGGAGCCGAACTCCCCGAGCAGGTCGACCAGGATTTTTTGGTGGACATCCGGATCAAAGCAAAATTATAAAAAAATGCTTGAAAAGCTAAGAAAATGAAGCACAAAAAATTTCTACAAAAAGACCTAAAGAGCGGAAAGCAGAGAATGCAGGAATAACTCGGGAAAGGATAGCGAAGCTGACCTAAGTCGATTGGAAGAGGCACGGAGACGACGAAGGCCACAGAAGATAGATGGAAGAACACCTGGGATCAAAGAAAGCGGAAGGGAAAGCCTGAGCTCTCGCGCGACAGAGAGAAGAAAACCAGAAGAAGAGGAAGAAGATTTCGAGAGAGGTAATGACTCGGGAGAAGAAAACGGGTTAAATAGCCCTGAGGGTCTAAGCGGTTATGATTGCGAATCTCCTTCGATCGGCCTATGGCCAATGCTGCCTTCTCTATCATGGCAGAGACTGGCAGTGGATAGACCCATAATGACGCCATATCCTGGGCAGAGTTTTGGCATGGAGCTCCAAAGGTATCTCTTTGGGTCGCCTCAAATTTATGAAGCTTCAACATCGGCGCAGAAGCACCAAGAAATGCCTCACCCTAGCAAGCATAGGAAATGGAAAGGGACTTCGACAGTCACACTCGGTACTTCCTTTGAACTTCAAACTCGGGAGTAGGACTAGTGTTGGGGATAAATCTGCTCCTATCGAAGTTCAGCTGGATGCTTGATCTCGGAAGAATCCCATCCGGCAGCAACCTCCATGGTTAAACCTTGGGCCTCCTCCAGCAGTTGAGCTCCTTCCGAACTTCTTCTTCAGTCAGACTCCAACAGTCGGACTCCTTCCGAATTCCTTCAACCGAACTCCAACGGTTGAACTCCTTTCAGACTTCTCCTTTAGCCAAACTCTTCCAACAGTCGGACTCCTTTCGGGCTTCTCTTTCAGTCGAACTCCTTCAACGGTCGAACTTCTTTCAGACTTCTCCTTCAGCCACTTCTTCAACAATCGGACTCCTCTCGAACTTCTCCTTTAGCCAGACTCCTCCGACGGTCGAACTCCTATTAGACTTTCCCTTTAGTCGGACTCCTCCAACAGTTGGACTCTTTCCGAACTTCTCCTTCGGTCAGACTCCTCCAATAGTCGGACTCCTCCCGAACTTCTTCGGCCAGACTCCTCCCAAACTTCGGTTAGACTCCAACAGTCGGACTCCTTCCGAACCTCTCCCAATCGGATTCCTCCGATAGTCGAACTCCTACCGGACTTCTCCTTCAGTCGGATTCCTACAACAGTCGGACTCCTCCCGAACTTCTTCGGTCAAACTCCAACAGTCGGACTCCTCCCGAACTTCTTCTTTGGCCAGACTCCAACAGTCGAACTTCTATCGGACTTCTCTTTCAGTCGGACTCCTCTAATAGTTGAACTCCTCTTAGATTTCTTCTTCAGAAGGACTCCTCCAAACAGCTAAACTCCCTCCAAACTCCATCCAATAGCCCCAGAGGACCTTGGCTCTTGCCATCGATGTAGCCAAAAGAATCGTCAATCTCTCCCATCCGAGCTTCGATCATTGGACCCCGACGGGCTCGCACATCGTAACAACAGACACTATCCCCCATAACAAACTCCACGTGGTCCTGAACGGTCTACTACCAGACAATTATGGCTGTCACTATCAGTTTATTACAGGCTCCATTCATATAAGAGATCCTTCAGATACGCTTTCTCCCGGAAGCTCTCCTTTTCTTCCTCAAAACTCTATTAGAATCTTTTTACATATTCCATTTCTGTTGGCCAAAAGAGCTGACTTGATCGTCGGAGGGTTTTGCCGGAGCCACTACCCTGGACTCCGGATGAGACTTGTTTTGTAGGTCTCGGTGGCAACCTCGTCCTCTCCAAATCCAACTTCGACTTCGGTGACGGCCAGATTTCGCACCAACAATGGTTTTTGGTATAATCTATCTCTATTTGAGTACAAACCATATCCTTAGATTATGGCTCATCCCTTTAGGAGTATAGGTTATCCCAACTTCATATTTTTAAAGAAGAAAGATTAAAACTTCAATACAATCCATTTCCTTCTTGAGCACAGACTGTATTTCTTAGATCACGATGCGTCTCTTTGGAAAATGAATTGTTCAAAATTTTAATTTAGTTAAAAGAATTAATTCACAAGCATCAAGAAAAAAGAAAAAGATATGTTATTACTTTTGCATGAAAGAAATATATAATATAGGGAAAGAAAACAAATCTGATAACAATAGAATTTCATCTTCTCCCTGAGATGAAGTAGTCTAGCCTTGTATGGAAAATGTGTTGTCGGTCATTGCCATCTTCATCTTGGTTCAAGAAAGGAAAAAGGGAGAATTTATGGAGAAAGGTACGTGGGATGGAAGGCGTGGAAAGATTTTGGATGGCAAGAAGGGAGAATGGATGGTGGACGGCTAATTGGTAATGTGGAGTATGGGGTATCTGGGTTGTAAAAATAAACAACCAGAAACTCCTTTTCAGTGGTACTGTAATTAAGCTGTGCATCATTTAAGAATTTGCTAGCATAGTAAATAACTCTAGGCAACTTATTAATTCTTTGATCATCACAATTTTTTTCAGTCTTGGTTTTTAAATTCGGTTCCATGATCACTTCGAATGCTTTGAATTGAAAATCCTTTTTCATTTGTAACTTTTCGGTAAAATTTTAAGAAAACATGAAAAGTTTCTTCTTTGTGTGCCAAAAAGAAAATCCATGTAAAACGTGAGTAGTCATCAATAATTACAAAATCATAACATTTTCTACCTCAGCTTGTTATTCTTGTAGGATCAAACAAATCCATGTACAATAGTTCCAATAGCCTAGAAGTTGAAACAATGTTCTTAGATTTGAATGAAACTCTAGTTTGTTTACCTAGTTGGCATGCATCATAAATTATCTTTTTCAAAATTCAATTTTAGTAAATCGGTAATTAATTCTTTTTTGATAAGCTTTGAAAGTGAATGCATACTAATGTGTGTAAGCCTACCATGCCAAAGCCAACTAGTCTCATTAATTTTGGCATTCATAGCTACTAGACATTGCATGTTTATCATAAAAAGATCATTCAAATTTACCATATAAGCATTATCATGTCTATGTCCAACAAATTTAATGCCATCATCATTGGAACTAGTTACAATACATAATGAAGATTCAAAAATAACTTCGTAACTCTTGTCATAAAGTTGACTAATACTTAAGAGATTGTATTTCAAATCATTTACTAATAAAATATTTTCAATATACTTAGAGGGAGTGATATCAATGTTATCTATACCGATAATCTTTCCGTTGCCATTGTCTCCAAAGATGACCATTCCTCCACTTTTAGCATCAAGTGTGATGAATTGGGACTTATCACCGGCCATGTGTCTTGAGCATCCACTATCAAGATACCATCTTCGATTTTCTCCTTTGGATGCAAGACACACCTACATGCAAAATCAAGTCCTTACTCTAGATATCCAAGTTTTCTTGGATCCTTTAAGGTTAGTCACAATGGTTTCTTTTGGAAATCATATTTTTTTATATTTAAATTGTTAGAAAAATATGTATAAGATTTGTGTCCTGATTTACCACATTTGAAGCAAGTAACATTTGAAAATTTATTGCTTTGTGAATCTACAAAAAAAATTTTCAGAAATTTTTATTTTCTTAGGAGGTTATAGTCTAGACCGGCCTTATCATAAATGGTCTTTTGATTTTCAAGAATTATATGAAGTTTATTTGAACTTAAAGTAAATTTTTCAACTATCGGTTTTAGCTTTGTCGATTTCATTTTTCAAATTTAGGTTCTCTTGAGTTAAGACTAGTTTTTCATAATTTTATTTTCTTTTAGCAAGACTTGATTCTTAAATTTTGGATCTTTATTTTTAGTTCTTAATTTCTTTAAATCATCTATCAAATCATAGAAGGCTTCTTGAAGTTCTTCGAATATAAATTCATTTGAGATTTCAGCATTTACCTCATTTTCATGTGCCATAAGGAATAGGTTGGTTTGTTCATGAGCTTTTTTCTCTTCGAAACTTGAGTCGTCACTATCATTCTATGTTGCCTCTTTTTCTTGTATTTCTTGAAACCTTTTAAAGTTGAGGACATTTAGACCTAAAGTGCCCTGGCTTCTTACATTCATAGAAAATAAGCTGCTCCCTATCCTTTTTCTTGCTCTGCTCTCCTTTATTAGATGGCTTCTTCCTCATCCCTTATTTTCTCTTCAAAAATTTTTTAAACTTCCTTGTGATGATGGTTATTTCTTCATCTTGTTCTTCATCTTTTGTTTTATTGGATTTCTCATCTTGTTGAGTGGTGGATTTAAGGGCTATTGTTTTCTTTTTCTTGACATCTTCTTTTTGATGTTGTTCCATGCTTAGCTCGTGTGTCATTAGTGATCTTAGAAGCTCCTTCGAGGGTAAAACATGCAGATCTTTGGTTTCTTGGATTGTGGTCACTTTGGCCTCCTATGTCCTTGGCAAACACCTAAGAATCTCTCATAAGGTCACTGATAGAATAAAACTTGCCAAGATTTTTAAGATCATTTATAATGTTCGTAAATCTAGTAAATATTATAATTATTGACTCATGATGTTCCATTTTGAAAAATTCATATTTGTGCACAAACATGTTAATTTTTGACTCCTTAACTTGATTAGTGCCTTCATGAGTTACTTTTAACCTATCCCATATTTTCTTTGCTGACATGCATGTTCAAATGCAATTAAATTCATTAGCATTTAAAGCACAATATAAAACATTCATGGCTCTTGCATTGAATTGAGTTATATTTTTATCAACCTCATCCCATTTCTTTTCGGGTTTGATTGATTTCACAGCATTAATTATTTTAGTGGATGTGTGTGGTCCATTAACTATGATACTCTATATATCATAGTCAAATGCTTGTATGAATATTCTCATCCGAGCTTTCTAATAGGTATAGTTTGACCCATTAAAAAGTGGAGGTCGGTTTGTGGACTGCCCCTCAGCTAGAGAAATACTAACTTGGGTGCCATAGATGTTTGGCTCTCTAATGGTTAAATCAAAGTAGGGCTAGAGCACCGAGCTCTGATACCACTTGTTGCCCAACTATGCAATCCAAGAAGGGGGTGAATTGGATTTTTAAAATTTTAAAGCTAATTTAAAAATATCAAGATTGAATAATGATATGCAAGTTGTGTGAAGCAATTTAGGTTAGATAAAAATATAAAAGATTAGAAAACAAGAATTTAGTAAACTAAGAAAAGAAAGACAGCAAGTACACCATAAACAATAAAGATTTATAGTGGTTCAGTGCTTTCTTTGCACCTACATCCACTCCCCAAGCTCCTACTTGAAAATTTAAAACCACTAAACGTATTCAAACAGAATACAAAGTCGGTACCTCCAATCCTAGCTATCCCAAGCTAGCACACTTGTTTCTCGAGTACAAGCCAATCCTACACACTCTGATTTAAGGCTCAGATCAACCCTCTTAAGTTTTGGAACTCCCCAAAACTTGATCAAAATAATAAAGCAGAGTATAAGAGTTAATGACAATCAAATACAAGTTTAGCTTTCTTAATGAGCAAATAAAATCTTAAGAATGCTTTTCACAATAATGGAGGAAGCTTTTCTAATTTTTCTTAAGGTTGTTGGAGACTTGAATGAGCTCTTGAGAGGTTAGTAAACTTGAAACGAAAGCTTCTTTGCTTGAAGATGATTTTTGCTTAGGGCTGAATTGAATTCATGAAATCTCTTATGTTTTTTTCTTTTTATAGCTTTTTAAATCTTCAATGGATGGAGGAGAGAATCCTAAGCAAGATTTGTAGCCTTTGGAGATCTTAAAGAAATCATTAAAAGTTGCCAAAACGGGATAAAACTAACCATTGCAGAAAATTTTCATCACAAGAGTCGACCTCGAGGTCGATCTCTGAGACAGAATCCAAAAAATCGGCTATTTTTTTATTTTTTGGCCTTCGGAACAGCAGAGGTCGATCTTCGGATCGACCCTTGGCACAGAGATAGCGTGCCAATCAGCTCGTTTCAGCAGGGGACGACCTAAGGGTCGATCATTTTGCTTCAAACTTAATTTTCTCCCAAAATATGTCTAAAAATCATGGGAATGCCTCCAAAGGATCAGAAATCTTCTATACTTACTCTTGAGGCTCTCAGATCAAAACTTGATAAAATTATGATTTTACCCCTGAAATACAAAAAGTTTTTTTTCAAGCCAAATTCATTAGTAATCCCTTCAAATGCTTTGTAATCATCAAAATCAATTCTTGGAGCAACACAAGCCCATTGCTAATTGGGTTTTCTAGTGAAGGACATTCTTCCAAGACATGGTCCGATGCGCTGCATCCATTGCACATGGATGCGGATATTTGATTTGCTTGAGAGTGTCCTTGAAGTTCTAGGGCTTTGATCCTACGAGATAAGGTTGCAATTTTAGCTTCAGTGGCTAGGGATGTTTGGACTTGGTGTATCCCACCTTTTGCTGGTGTGGATTTTTCGGTTTTCCTAATCGATTCCCATTGCAGACTCTTCTCTGCAAGATCTTCTAGAAATTGCTAGACCACGTTGGGTTTCTTATACATGAATTAGCCGTGGCACATTGATTCTAACATTGTTCTTGAGTTTGGGTCTAGACCTTCATAGATGATTTGGCACAAGCTCCAAATCGCTATATCGTGATGTGAACATTGACTTAGGAGGTTCTTAAATCGGTCTAGGTATTTTCAGAAAGACTCTCCTCTAGCTAGTAGAACTGGTTTAATTTCATTTCTAAACTTGGCTGTCTTGTGATGGAAAAAAAAATTTCTTAAGAACAGCTTTACAAAACCTTTTAATGTCGTGATTGACTGGTTGGGCAGGCTACATAGCCATTTCTTTACATTGTCCTTAAGTGCAAAATTGATCAGCTTAAGTTTTATGGCATCTTCTGACATTTGGTGTATTCTTATGGTTTCACAGACCTCCTTAAATTCTCTAATGAAAATGTAAGCATCCTCACTTCTAGTAAATTTGGGGAGCATATTAATTATCTGAGGCTTAATTTCAAAATTATCAATCGTAATCTCTAGGAGTCTTATGCAGGATGGTTGGGCTGAGCCCATGGGATAGCATAGGTCTTTAAAGTATTTAGGTTCTTGGTTGGGTTCACCCATGATGGTCTTAATAATTTCTTGACTTGAAATGGAGTTTAATTCAATCCTCACAAGCCGACCCAATTCTCTTTTCCAAGTGGCTTTTTTTTTTTTTATAGAATAGAGAAGAGGAAGGAGGGATGGATAAGAAAAAGAGTTCTAGAGATTCCTAAGAAGTCCTAAATCTAGAGACAAAAGAGAAGAGTGAGAAGTAGTTAAGGTTTGTATTTTATTTTATTTATTTATTTTTTGATTAAATTTTTTTCAAACACTTATAATTATCTATGCTAGGTTATTCTAATTCTAAATAGCTCCTAAGTCCTCCCGTTGTTTTTCTTAGACACCAATTAGATTGACCAGGTAAACGAACGGAACCAATTAAAGAACTATCTTTCTTCGGGCTCTTGTCCCTGAATCTCTTTCCTAGACACCAATCAACTAGCCAATTTTGACCCAGTCCAACTCTTCTGATTGCCTTATCCTAGTGAGCTCGAACACCTTAGTGGTCAACGTCTAATTAATTTTAATTTAATGGCTTGGGTTAAAGCAAAATAAGTAAGGTGTCCAATCAAATTAGAATTTTTTGTTTTTGTTAAGCTATTTTAGTTAAGTGTTATGAAATGTCAAAGCTTTTTTTTGATTTTTTTTGCAAAAAAGTAAATTTAAATAATTAAGTCTAAAAAAAATAAATTACTAAGCTATAAATCTGTGAATTATTTTAACTTATTAAAAAAAAGAAATGTCAATGAATAATAAATAGTAAGTTAATTATGTAAAATAAGATAATTACTTTAACTATGCAATTGAGGTAATCTTGTTAGAAAGCGTAAAGATCTATAGAAAAAAACTAAAGCAAGAAATAAAAATTTAAAAGAAGTAAAATATATATATATTTTTTTCTTTAGACCTGTAATAATAAGAAGCAATTAAGAAGGCAAGAGATCACAAAATAAAGTAATAAAGATTTTTTGTTTTTTAAATCAATCATGCCAAGTTTCTCAGCAATGGCACCAAAATTTAATGTGGCTCTTGTTGCGAGAGCAATCAAAGATAAATTATTTCTTAACCTAGTACTACTATGTAGAGTGGTAGAAATAAGGATCGATCCATAGAAGATCTTGAGCAGTTGTTTCAAAAAGAAAGAAAGAAATATTTAAAACTTTTGGTTGAAGGTTGCTTTAAACTAGTAAACAAAGGAAATTAATTTTAAAATGATCAGCCTTAGATACCTTGGGGATTACGAATCCATTCTTTATGTTAAACAGATTTTGGTATTTTAATCATGCAAATGGCTCGTGATTAATGGTTTTGGGTATAATCTATTTTTATTTGAGTACAAACCGTATCCTGAGATTGCAGCTTGTACCTTCACGAGTGTAGGTTATTCCAACTTCATATTTTTGAAGAAGAAAGATTAAAACTTCAATACAATCCATTTTCTTCTTGAGCATGGGCTATATCCCTCATATCATGATGCGTTTCCTTAGAAAATGAATTGTTCAAAATTTTAATTTAGTCAAAAGAATTAATTCACAAGTATTAAAATAAAATATTTTATTACTTTTGCATGAAAGAAATACATAAGATAGGAAAAGAAAACAAATCCATTAACAATAGAATTTCATCTTCTCCCCAAGATGTAGTCTAGCCACGCGTGAAAAAGGTGCTGTCCCTCGTTGCCATCTTCATCTTAGTTCAACTTCATCTTGGTTCAAGAAAGGAAAGAGGGAGAATTTATGGAGAAAGGTACCTAGGATGGAAGGCATGGAAAGATTTTGGATGGCAAGAAAAAGGGAGAATGGATGGTGGACGGCTGATTGGTAACGTGGAGTATGGGGGTATCCCTGGGTTGTAAAAATAAAATCCCCTTTTCATTCCCTGTGACTTTCTTTTTAAATACTTCATGGACCGCGTTTGCTTCGCGTCTGTTCCGCAGCTACAGTTCCGTTCGCTTCCAATCGTGCTTTCCGAGTTTGGCTTTCCCATCCCGTAACATCCGCGTGAATTCAAAATCGTGCCTACCGGCCCAACCGTTCTTTTCCGCATGTCCATGCAACTAGCTCCTGCGCCTCTCCTCAGCACCACGTGCTTCCGCATAACCAATTTCATGCAAGGCTTTTAAATACACAATGGGCCCATGTAATTAATGCTTATGCTTCTACAAGCCCAAGTCTTCAAACCACTTCCTCATGTGCGTTCGTGCCCAAAATATTTTTATTCTCCACGTGATCCACCAGGCTTCTCATGGACTAAGTGGTTGGACCGGCCAGCTTATGGATTGGTTTGGGTTGATTTTTGAACTCCATTTTTTTTGTCCTGTTTGATCCTTTTAAGCCTGCAAATTGGATTCTTCAAGTTGGTGCACCTCTGTATGAGAAAAAAACATTAATTTTAAATGAATAAAAATTATTTAGTTTATAAATTAATGCTTCTTTGATCAAATTTATGCATTTATCAATAAACTTACGATCGAAAAGTTACTTGTATTACCACTGGTAGTTCTCAAACTAGTAATTGCTCCATTATATTAATTATATTTATTTAATTAGGAAAAACTTTTTGCTTTTCTAACACCCACCATTAGACTTCTCTATGAACTTTATCCATGCTTTCTCTAGATCCATAAAAATGATATTAAGATCTTGTTCTTTTCTCTATACTTCTTCATTATCCTTGGAAGAAGAAAAATAGCTTTTATAGTCGAGCTTCCTAGCATAAAATCAAGTTGGTTCTCTGATATTTTTGTGCTACATCTCATCTAAGCTTAGTCACCCTTTACCAAAGTTTCATAGTAGGATTCATGAGTTTAGTATCACAATAGTCAGTATAATTTTGTATATTATCTTTACTCTTATACATCGATACTATAATGCTCTTTTTCCATTCATCAGGCATTTTCTTTAAAATCTTATTAAACAAATTAGTCAACCAATTTACTCCTAGGTCATCTAAACACTTCCAAATATCAATAGAGATTTCGTCTGGCCAAACCACTTTTCATATTTTCATCTTTTTATAGCATGTTTTACCTTAGATACTCTAATTCTACAAGTACATTTAACATTTTTATCCTTAATTAATTGGCATTCTAAATCATTTATGTGACTGTCAATGAATAGCTTATCAAAATAACTCCTTTCTTTGATCTCATTCTCCATAACCAAAACATTTTCACTTTCATCTTTTGATGCATTTAACTTGAGTCAAGTCTCTAATTTTCTTTTACTTAATCTTGCAATACTATAGATATTTTTCTTCTTATCCTTGATTTCTAACTTGTGATATAACTTTTCTTACTCTATGAATCTAGTGTCTCGTACAACCTTCTTAATATCCTTCTTAGCCACCTTATAGCTTTCATATATTTCTCTATTCCTATATTTAGCTAATCTTTTATAGCACTTTCTCTTAGCCAAAACCATCAACTGAAATTTCTCATTGCATCTTAAAGTTTTCTTACCAAATGGTCCTTTTCTCTTTGATTCTTCTAATAACTTTGTTGCTACTTTCTCAATATTATTAGTTATCTATTTCCATATGGTATCGATTTTCCTCTATAGATCCTATTTTTCTTCCTTCAGCATTTTATCTGTTAAAGCCATTTGTTTCTTTCCTTGCAAATTCCACCACCTAGCTCTCGAATTCCTATTTTCTTTAGTCCTTCATTTCCTAAAACACACATTCAAAACTTCCAATCCATGTTGGGTGGTTAAACTTTCATCAATTATAACTTTACAATTTTTAAAATTCAATTGGTCTTTCGAGTAAGAATGAAATTTATGACTAGCATTAAGCTCACTTTTAGAAGTTATAAAGTGAGAGTGCTTTTTAAAGAAAGTATTAACTAATACTAGGTCATCTATCATCATGAACTCCAAAATGACATTTTCTTTCTTGCTTCTATCCTCAAAACCATAACCTCCAAGGACCCTTTCGAAATCTATACTATATTTTGTCATGTGCGCATTAAAATGTCCTTTGATAAATGTCCATATCATCCCAAAAGCATTGGTTTGTAGCACTATTCAACCTACATAAGGAGCATAAAAACTAATAATATTAATAGCCTCCTCTCCTAACACTAATTTTATCAAGGTTATTCTTTCTCCTATTCTCTTAGCTCTAATTTAAATTCTTATCTACAATAATTCACTACTTTATTTTTTTCAACTTTTCTAGTATACCAAAGTTGAAATTCGTCTTATCAACTTTCTTTGCCTTTTCTCCTGTCCACTTAGTTTCTTGTAGGCAAGCTATGTTTGTTCTCCTCCTAAACATTGTGTTTATTTGTTCCATCAATTTTTTTGTCAATGATCCTATATTTCAAGTTGCTAGATGTTTTCTACTTTCTTGGATTAACCTCTTTACCCACACGTCCATTAAAGTGTGTGAATCCTTGCCTACTTCCCATTACATCTGCATGTCTATGTAGTACGTTGGTTTTGGGGAATGCCCTAGTTAACCCTTGCTTACTTTCCACTATATGCTTAGTCCGATATAATGTGTTGCTAATAGGGAACACTCTTAATAATTTTCTTATATATATTCATATTTTTATGTTGTGACTATTATTTTACAGTAGCCATCAACCTACGATAACCTTTCTCCTTTATCTAGGCCTAGTATTTGCTATGTATAAAAACTAGATGGAGTTCTTAAAGAGTATTTTATGATGACCCAAAGTTGATGCAGCTCATTTCAATGGATCAGAGGTTTAATTTCTTTCATTGTTTAGTAGGGAAGTTAGTTTAACTCATCTCATTCCTATCCTTCTTAAAGTGTGATAGGAAAAATTAGGTATCTCAATCATTTAATCATCGAAGTATGTTGTTTAAAGTGGTTGGTTTGGTTCAAGGTTTGAAATACCAAGAACCGATATCATAATCGAGGGTAGGTAAGGCATGCATCCTATTAAGCATTGTAGTGACAAAGGGTATAGATTAGTATGCATAAATATGCAGCAAACATCCTTAGTATGGCTTGTTTTAGCCTCCAAAGTCTGATTTTTGGTTTTTATCATATTTTCTTATCTAACTATATGTTTTTTAAGAAATAAGGTGAAGTATCAAATTAATTGCTTTAATTAAGGTTTCGTTGTGTGTGCTAATGTTTTAATATATATATATATATATATATATATATATATATATATATATATATATATATATATATATATCACATAATGTCACACAACTTATAACTTAAAGTACATCTAAAACAAATTGATCAGAATTGTTTCTAGAATTTGCTAATTCATAGTCAGTTTTAGGGAATGATGATCAAATAAATTTAATCTCAATTTACTGCAATTTTTTTTCTAAATTTTGCCAATTAGTCACAAATTAATGGTCAACTTGTCAATGATTTTTTTTAGAAAAAAGGATAGGGGAGAGATTACCTATCTCGAAAGAATCTTTAGATTGAAAAATCACTGTAGGAGCTTGTCTCCTCTTCCTCATCTCCACCTAATGGTTGAAAGCAAGGGAAAAAATCACCCATTATGCCACTTCCTGAGCATTACCCAGGTGTCACTTAGTTCAGGAGTGGTCCAAGATCAGCTCAGAACAAATCAGCCACATTCCATCCCTAAACTACTGATCCACCCTTGGTTTTGGCAGCTTGGTGGTGGTTTAGATGGTTTTTTCTTGAACCATGCCTCCCTATATTGAATCGAACCTCCTTGTATCGATGGAGACAGGGCTGTATCTTTTGTGTGAAAGAATGATTCACGTTCCTTCATGCGAGTTCACCATTGGATCATGTGATGGTTGCTTCCAGATCTATGCACATGGATGAATCGACATGTTTGGAGTGCTTTGAGATCTATGCGGAGCATGATCTGATGGGTTATGTCATGAAAAAAGATCAATCATTCTTTCGTGTGAAAGAAACAATTTAAACTGGTATCGAGGAGACCTAGATACGTGCCAAACTGCTCAATATTTCAAACTGTGGTTTGGTACTAGCAAGGATGACTTTGATTGCTAGGATGTTAGAAAAATGTAATTTAAGGAGAAAACTTTAGAAGATTGGAGAAAGAAGGTTTTTTGGTTTGACTGGATTTTATGACAAGTTTTTGGTCTGAGATCTTATAACTTTATGTATGTATATGTGTGTGTATGCATTTTAGCACTACAATATATGATTTTGGATGCTTAAAGATACCTTGATGAACTTAAAGTTTCTTGGTGGGATAAGCAATATAAATTATCTTTAGTCATGAGATTAGTTTACGAGATGGGGTATGCTTATAATACATGATGTGAATAAATTATGATTACTCAAGGCTTCATTCATCATGGCTTATTATATTTAGGCATAAGACATTTTTTTCAAAAAACAAAAGATTAGTAAATGTTTTTCTTATACTTTGATTTTCATCTTCTCCTTTGATGATGCATTGTGCGCTCCATTTATGGATTTGTGCTATGTGGGATTGAGCATTTGCCCACCTGTGATCATGGATGTCCATATTTTGATTTTTTCCTTCCTTTCTCATTTAATATAATTTAAAGCGTAGATTTATGCAATTTATATGTTTATGAGCAAGGAGCATCTTCACTAAATTCATACAATGGAAGCAGGATCCTTGTGGAGAAGTATTGGTTCAAGCACTTTCTTTAAGTTTAGCTTTTGTGTACTAGCTTAAACTGTCACAAGGCATCATTGTGAGGAGAGGACATTTAGTGTAATAAATTGGATGAGTTGATCTAGATATGCTTGAGGAAAGGTCCATAATTTGTGCTAGGTTCCAGTTTACTTGATCATGATAGACTTAATGAATGATGGCTTGATTGTTGGAGATCTCAAGGCTGAACATCAATTGATTGAAAATAGCACAGTGAAGGTCTTCAGTCATCAGTTTCTAAGTTTTGGAGATCAAAGAAGGAATATTGACCTTTAACCTACAGGACTATTTGGAAGACCAGCCACTTCAATTTCCAACATTTGATGAATTTTCACAATTAACTTACATATTAATTGTGTTCTTTCCTGTTTTGGGAAATATGTCTTTTGTGGGATGAATTTGTTAAGGTGCCTGCATCCATTTATCAAGTTTTCTGATTCATCTGAAATTTCGATATTGAGGTAAAATAGTGAATAAATTTGTTGAATGTGGAAGTTATATTTCAACATTTTGGAGTTCTTTTCGTAGTTTTGGTATAGGTGTATGTCCTTGATTTGTCATAAGCCAATAGAATGCATTTGTTATTGGTTTGAAAATTCATCTTGCAGAGAAATTTGGTTTTCAAAAGGCTATTATTGCATCTGTGCATTTTGGGAGCTTCTGACTTATAATATCTCTGCATATTTTGATTTCTAATTCTGTGATTTTGTAAATTTAATGACCTTGTGTGTTGAGTATTTAAATCTTTGTAATGGATACACTTCCATTTTAGCGTACTTGACCCTAAATTGAAGTATGAAATGATAGTTAATATCTTACACCCCTGCCAAAATAGGTTAGCTAATATGCATATGTACGCTTGTCAAACAGTTAAAACCGGTCCTAGTGTTACCGATGCAGCCATGGCTAGGCTTGCACAAGGAACAAAAGTGCTGGCAGAAGGTGGATGTGACAAGGTTTTTCAGCAGACATTTGGTATTCTTCCAGGAGAACAACTAAAAAAAGCGTACGCTTGTTATCTCTCTACTTCATCTGGCCCAGTGATGGGAACTCTATATATATCCACAAGAAGGCTTGCTTTTTGTAGTGACAAACCTCTCTGCTACAATGTCTCCCAAGTTCAGCGGGAGTGGATCTATTACCAGGTTCATCTTTTGCCTCTCTGCCCTTCGCAAAGTGTAGCATAAAACATTTATATGATAGATATCGTACCAGGATAATTGCTTTGAAGTATCTGAAAGAATGACGTTTTGCCGCTGCAGTAGCTTTGGTACTGTGAATGCTCCTCTTTTAGAAGCTGAAAGGTAGAAATGGCAATGAATAAGAAATGTATATATTTACCAGAAAAAAAAAAAGAAGAAGAAATCAATATGACCAACATTTGGTTGTCTTTGCATCTGCTATTTTCATTCTACCATTTGTAGTTTGAAATCTCCATTTTTTAAGCAAATTCCTTGCTCTCGTTGCTGTCCATTGCATGTAGCTTCACCTTCAACCGTTTTCTCTTCAGCTATTTGTCATTTTTTTAAGTCCTAACAATACATCCACATCCAGGTCGTTGTGGGACTGGAGCAGCTGAGATCAGTTAATTCTTCAGTTAATGTTGGGAAACCTGCAGAGAAATACATCCAGATCGTAACAATGGACAACCATGAATTCTGGTTCATGGGCTTTGTATCATATGATAAAGCCTTGAAGAATCTCAGTGAGGTTCTACAGCATTCAAATGCACATCACTTTAATACGCATTACTAAATGTTACTGTCGTTTAACATCTGATCAGAATGCTGACGGTTGAAGGAGAGTGTTGTTGGAATTTGGTTTGAATGCATCATGTTGTAGGAACACATTGACAGCATGTGTTATGTGCATTGACAGTTTGCAACCTCCATGGTTTAATGAATAAAAAGCACATTGATGCCCCATAATATCACTGATTTGGAGAATGACATGCTGCACAAAATGATAAGAAACATGATTCTCCACAATATCACCGCACCGGAAAATAACATGCTGCACTTAAAATGATCAGAAATTTTGTGTCAACAAGCCAGCAAAATGTTGGTTTCAAAAACAGATACCTTGATCCGTGTCCCGTTATAGGTTTTAGATGATGCGTACGAAGTTATTTGCACTTGATTGCCACTGATTGAAAATTTTATTTCCATTTTCTCCTCTGATGTCATTATTTCATCCGAGGAATATATCACCATCAGAGGCAACTTTGAGCATTATTACCGCATATGATATGCCAGCAAAAGCAGTCCATCTTTCAGCTTAACTGCGTAAATGACTATCTCATAATCATAATCGTTATCCAATGTAAGCCAACCTCTAGATGCTCAAGGAGTTGGTTGAGTACAACGGAACTGCAAGGAAAAAATGAACCAAAGTTTCAGATGGTAAGCTCTGCTGGCGTTGTATGGTGCCAGGTAAAACGTCAGCAGAGTCTGACACGAGTATTTCAACTTCAATGTAGATAGGCCAATACTTCTTCCCTTCATTACTGGGGGCATTGACCTAATAGCATAAGTGGCATCACGATAGCTACGTGTACACTCCCACAAGGCATTGCCAAAAAAGACGTGGCACATTGGATTAACCATAGAGGAGGAAAGGGTGAGCAGGGGTTCCTAGATAGATCACCCAAGTGCATAGGTGCACCATCGGTGTCAAGAACTAGAAAGAAGAGAGGATAAAAACATTGGTCGCATAGATCCTAATAGCTTGAACTTCAAGGACTTTCATCACCATCATCATGAGACTTTCATCACCATCACCATGATACCGCCTACTCGAAAGAGGTTGAGGTAGGTCATAGAGAGGGCTATAGTTCTACACTAGAAGCTAGGGATAACCTAGGGTAAAGCAAGATACATAAAGCAAGAAAATTAAAGACAAATGCAAGAACAAAGTTAAGATAAAGATAAAGATAAATGATGAGTGCTTGATTGGTTAAAGATTTTTTTCAGAGAATTTCATTCCACTATTTATACTATATATTTTAAATGGTCTGCTAATCATCCATTTCTTGTATTGACATCTGTACACATCTAGTTTTTACTTTCTATGAAAGTTTTAGCGACTAGGGCTAACTATTCTTCTACTTTCTACACTCTAATAACCATCAATATCCTGTATTGCATCATTATCTTTTTGCTAGGCTGATAGGGTAATCCCATTGGTCATTATATCTGATCGGTGTTAAAATCAACATGGTTGGCCTTTGTTCAATCTATATGTGATGGCTCTTCAATCGGATGCTCTCCTCACTCGACCTATAAGGTGTCGTATACACACAAGGCCGCTCTTTAGCTACTCAGTCCACTACTCTAGCAGAACTTAATAATGATAGAGCTTCAACTCGAGTATCCTATTGAGGTAGTTGGTTCGCGACTCCTTTCGATTTGAGAACCTTTTTAGTTTAAGAACTCCTTTATTTTTACTTCGTCTTAGCACTACTATATGGTTGTGTACATATTTATTTTCGGATGTTAAGATATGGTAAAAACAATGAAATTATATTATATTATATTATATTATTATCATATTATTATTTCATAGTGTTGACGTGGAAATCCGTCTTGAGGTCAGATTGCTGGAGTTGTGCGATGGCAACAAGTCGGCAGTGATAAGATAGAGGCAATCGTACCTGTAAGAGTTCTCGACTAGAGTTGGCTCCGATGGAATTTCTTTGACGCTCAAGTCAGTTTTTCATTCAACAGAAGGAAGAAGATGAGCATTTGGAGAGAAGAGTTTGCATACCTTGGGGTCCCTCTTTTTACCTCTTTTATAGAAGGATCCAAAGTTTGTTAGGATGGATCATGGATTGTTAGTTATGGGAGAGCAAAAAATTATCAGAGATATTTTGCTTGCCTACTAGAATATTCTCGAAAATCATGTCAGATGCTATCCTCTCATGGCATGTGGGGGGGGACCATCTCTTAATTACGTGAATTGACAACTTACAATCGAGAGTGGGGACTTCAGCCTTTTGATGGCCTCAGGTTCAGCCTGACTTAGGACCTCGGCCTCAGCTTTCTCAAGACCTTCAATCAATATACATTCTCATGTCTTAGCTTCCATCTTTTGATGACCTCAAATTCGGCCTGACTTAGGACCTCATCCTTAGCCTTCTGATAGCCTTCAATTAGCCTACATTGTCATCCTGACTTCCATCTTTTGATGACCTCAAGTTCAGCTTGACTTAGGACCTAGTTCTTAGCCTTCGATGACTTTCAATTCAGCCTACATTATCATCCTAGCTTCTATCTTTTAATGACTTCAAGTTCGGTCTAAAATTAGGATCTCATCCTTAACCTTTTAATTACCTTCAATCAGCCTATATTGTCATCCTGACTTTCATTTTTTGATGACTTCAAGTTTGGCCTAAATTAGGACCTCATCCTTAGCCTTCTGATGACCTTCAATCAACCTAAATTCTCATATCTTCGGCTAGCATAAAAATTCTCCAACAATAGCCTCCTACTTTCGAGTCTGAGTCATGGTTTGGATGAAGAAAGTATACCAGATTAGACTTGCCGAATATATATCCTTTTTTATCATTTAGACTCAGAATCTTTAGATTTCTTATTGAAATTGTTCGAAGGTCTTTATCCTTTAGCTCAGATTTAATTTTGTCCTCAATTGTTTGAGCTTAGATTCTCGCAAATCTTGATGTCCTAAGCTCAGATTTCTATAGATCTTGGCTTTCGAAGGTTAGATTTCAGCAGAACTGGACATTTTAAGCTTGGGTTTTGATGCTTTCTCATTTGAGAATGAGGGTAGGTTCTCTTCTTTGGTGTCTTTTGTTTAAGGATGAGGGCACATCTTCTTCTTTTGTGCTTTCTTGATTATGAATGAGAGCACGTCTTCTTCTTTATTTTAATTCGGAGATGAAGCATCGTCAAGAAATTCCGCAGCTATACTCGTGTTCATAAACAAGACGCCCTTTTTGGGGCTATTTTCATCTAGAGATGAAGCGCCACCAAGGCATTCCATGGCTATACTTGTGTTCGTAAATGTGGCACCCTTTCCAAGGCTATTTTTATTTGAAGATGAAGCGCCATTGAGACATTCCATGGCTATAGTCATGTTTGTAAATGAGGCACCCTTTTTAGGGCTATTTTCATCCGAAGATGAAGCACCGCTGAGGTATTCTATGGCTATACTCATATTCGTAAATAGGGCACCCTTCTCGAGGCTATTTTCATCCAAAGATGAAGCATCGTCAAGGCATTCCATGGCTATACTCATGTTCGTAAATGAGGTGTCCTTTCCAAGGCTATGTTCATCCAGAGATGAAGCGCCACGAAGGTATTCCATGGCTATACTCGTATTTATGAATGAGGCATCCTTTTCGGGACTATTTTCATTCGAAGATGAAGTGCTGCTGAGGTATTCAATAGCTATACTCATCCTCGTAAACGAGGCGCTCTTCCTAGGGCTATTTTCATTTGGAGATGAAACATCGTCGAGGCATTCCATTGCTATACTTGTGTTCATAAATGATGCACCCTTTTTGAGGCTATTTTCATTTGGAGAGAAAGCACCACCGAGGCATTCCATGGCTATACTCATGTTCATAAATGAGGCACCCTTCTCGGAGCTATTTTCATATGGAGATGAAGCACCGTCGAGACATTCCATGGCTATACTCATGTTCGTAAATGAGGCACCCTTCCCGGGACTATTTTCATCTAAAGATGAAGTACCGTCGAGGCATTCCATGGCTATACTCATGTTTGTAAATGAGACGTCCTTCTTGAAGCTATTTTCATCTGGAGATGATGCGCTATCGAGGCATTCCATAGCTTGTCTCAGGTCTTCTTTGCTTGATGGGTTTAGCCTTGGTTTTGGTACCCTATAGCCTTATGAGAAAGAAAGGACAAAAAGAAAAATGATAATAAATAGAAGTTTAAAAGTCCCTTACCATGAGTTTTCTATTTAGGAGATCTTGGGTTCTGTTTGACTACCCTAATTCAGATTAGGCTTTGTCTTCTTCTTTATCTTCTTCTTCTTTCTTCTTATTCTTCTTTTTTCTTTTTTTTTTATTAACTTGGCTTCGGACGAAATTCATGAGGTTGAGTGTGGAGGTTGTGGCTTTGTTATGGGTGGTTTTGAGATTGCTCTAAGTTAGCTTTGGTACTATTTGATGCGAGATGCATATGGGTGAACTTTGAAAAAGGTCAAACGAATGCATGTGCGGGAGACTTAATATAGAATTTGATGTGGAGCTCCCAAGCCTTAGGAGGCCATAGGAGGAGCCAGGGTGTTGGCTCTAGGAGATTAGGATGGATGTGAGTCCTAGGGCTAGGATAGGAGTTATCCTAGGTGAAGGTGGCGTGTAGTGCTGCACGAACTAGAGGTTCAGGTGTGAGGATCTTGAGGGGCTTGGTAGGTACTCTGAAGATCTAAGACACAAGATGGAGTAAGGGACCAAAGTCAAGAGAAGAATCAGTCAAGACAAGGGGCTGACACACAAGCGGACTAATTCGGATATGCAGTCGAGCTAGCTTGGGCTGAGATCGAGCCAGCATAGAGCACAGTCAAGTCAGCTATCTCAGATAAATAGAAGACAAGATTTGGACAAGATGTAGCCAAGACAACTCGGCTCCTGATAGAATCGACTCGACGATGGTGAACAGAACTAGATTGAATTTTCTATTTGGATCTAGGATAGGCTTTTATCCTAGGATCTTAAGGTTTGGACCAATAAGGTCTTAAGGAGGCTAACTCATGTATGGATCGGATTCAGATCCAGGAGATGAGAGCATGTGAGACATATGTACATGGGCTCGATGAGTGCTTTCATGTATTGAATTAGCCTAGGAGAGTTTTTCAACTGAGGTTTGGATTTATTAGGATTCATATGGTATAGTAAAAATCCTAGGATATATAAATTTAGATATTATATTTTTATAATAAAGTAAAATATAATTAAGCTTTTTTCTCTAAAAACTCTCTACTCTTCTCTCTCTAGTTTCAACTTTAAGCCCTAGGTGTCGGCCATCTACTTTATTCTTCTTCTCTCTAATAATTGGTATCAAAGAGGTATCAAGATCTAACAAGTAGTATTAGAGCCTGGTTGAGCATAGAGAAGGAAGAAGATCAGACTTTAGTAGAGATTAGCAGTGAAGTTTAGATCTAAAGACTTTCTTTAGGCTTCATGAGGAAGAAAGAGATCATAGGGCTGCTGTCCATCGTTCCTAGTTAAGATATTTTTTCAGATCCACCTGTTTGCTATTTTTGATTCATACGATCATGGAGAATAGTAGATTGAAGGTAGAATTTGAGAAGTTTGATGAAAAAAAAATTCATGATATAGAAGATTAGGATGAAAGATCTGCTAGTTTAGATAAAATTGAATTCGATCTTGAAAGATAAGCTGGAGGAGATGACAGACAAAAAGTGGATGTCCTTGGAAAAAAGGACATGTTCCACGATTAGAGCTTGTCTGACCGATGAGGTGCTGTATGACATGTTGGAAGAGAAGACACCCAAGGATTTATGATCGAGGTTATATCAGTTATACATGGGGAAGAACATGTGCAACAAATTGATACTGAAAAAGCAATTGTACAGCCTTTGAATGCAAGAGGGCAAGGATGTTGTGAAGCATATTTAGTAGTTCGATCGGATGAGCATGGATTTGCTCAACATTGGGATGAATCTCGAAGAAGAGGACAAAAGTTTATTGCTGCTATGTTCACTACCTGAAAGCTTTGATCCATTGATAATGACGTTGCTGTATGGTAAGGAGACGCTAGTGTATGAGGAGATCGTATCAGTGCTAAGGTCTACTGAGCAGCAAGAATGGATAATGAAGAGAGAGAGGTCTTCTAGGACGGTCTCATGATTTCAGAGAGGCCCAGGTAAGAGAAGAAGAAGGGTCAGCGAAGGAGCAGTAAGGAGTCTAAGAGATGCTTTAAATGTGGTAAAGTAGGACACTTTAAGTGAGAATGTTCGCTTTAGAAGAAGTACAAGAGAGGAGAAAACTTGAATTTCATTGGTTCAGTCGCTGCAAGTGAAGAGTCGGATGAGCTCTTGGTGGTCTCAAAGGAGTTCGTAGGGTGTGGTGTATTTGAGATGATTTCAAATAGGTCTGTAGAGTGTGGAGGGTTCGAATGGACAACAACGATGTCCAAGGTGCAGCAGCAGGCTCAGCAGTGCAGTATTGAGTAGTTATCCTCGAGGGACTCAGTTATAGAGTCAGCTTCTGTAGCATCAGGAGGACTTTGGTTTCAGATGGAGCATCGGACTGAGGTGGCTTCATAGATGGAGAGAGATGTGATATGAGTTCAGAGTGGAGGAGTGTAGGAGGACCAATATCCTAGCACCAATGCTGAAGATGCATAGTTTCAGGTGGAGCAACATGTGTGGAGGGATAGGCAAAGTTTTGAGGAGACCCGTGTGACATTGGTGCACCGCATGGATTTGGCCTGCTAATTGGTTGAACCCGTGACAAAGTGTCAGGGTATACAGTGGGTGCCGGCATAGGATTATTGCAAATTCTTCAGAAAAGTTCAAGACAGTCGATATGGCTGCCAAGCAAAAGGATGCTTACAACTCCAAGAATGGTGTATAGAAGTAAGCCAAGATCTTCAATAGTGGAGGCAGTCATCCCAAAGGCCTCAAAGGAAGCTCAATAGCTGAAGAAGAATGACGGTGGCAAGGTGTGCACAAGTAGCTGTCAGGACATGCATTAACAGTGGGTTCGTGCAGAAAAATATTGTCAGGTATGCCAAGACTTGGGTGCACCAAGATGGAGATTATAGGATTTGATATGGTGCTCTCAAGCCTTGGAAGGCCACAGGAGGAGCCAAGATGTTGGTTCTAGGAGACTAGGATGGGTGTGAGTCCTAGGGTTAGGATAGAAGTTGTCCTAAGTGAAAGCGGCGTGTAGCTTTGCATGAACTCGAGGTTCATGTGTGAGAACCTTGAGGGGCTTGATAGGTGCTCCGAAGACTTAGGACACAAAGTGGGGTAAGGGACCAAAGTCAGGAGAAGAATAAGTCAAGACAAGGGGCTGACACATAGGCGGACTGGCTTAGATATGCAGTCAAGCTAGCTCAGGCTAAGATCAAGTCGGCTCGAGGCATAGTCAAGTCGGCTATCTCAGGCAGATAGAAGACAGGGTTCGGATGAAATGCAGTTGAGCTAGCTTGGCTCTTGACAGAGTCAGCTCGACGGTGGCGAATAAAACTGGATAGAATTTTTTATTTGGGTCTAGGATAGGCTTTTATCCTAGGCTCTTAAGGTCTGGATCAATAAGGTCTTTAGGGGGCTAACTTATGTGGGTTGGGTTTAGATCTAGGGGATGAGAGCACATGAGATATATGTATATAGGCTTGGTGAGTGCTTTCATATATTGGGTTAGCTTAGAAGAGTTTTTCAATTGAGATTTGGGTTTATGAGGGTTCATGTGGTATAGTAGAAATCCTAGGATATATAAATCAGGGTATTGTATCTTTACAATAGAGTGAAATACAATTGAGCTTTTCTTGTTAAAAACTTTCTATTCTTTTCTCTCTGGTTCCAACTTTAAGCCCTACGTGCCTGCCATCTACTTTGTTCTTCTTCTCTCCAATAACTAGTATCAGAGAGGTACTAAGATGTTAGATATATGTGTGCCCTAGAAGCCAGAATTGGCTTACACTTGTAATACACTTCTAGGGGCAAAATTATAATTTTGACTGTGAATAATAAAATGAATTATTTTCTATCATATATATGTATTTAGTGTCTGTGACACATTTCTTGAGTTAATAGTAATGATAATTCTTATTTTTAAGAGTTGAAAATTTAAGACAAGAATTTTCATTATCAACTCATAAAATGCTCCTGACCATAGGATCATCATGAGGATGGTGATTGATCTGGAAGGTTAGTGTACAATCGCTTCTTCATAGTAGATGAGTCTTGAGTCTGTGGTATAGAGACACCAGAGCAGGAGTATAGGTACTCGTTAGAGAATGAGGGCACCGAGCGTGACCATCTCGAGTAGTCATAAGGAAGTCTACCTTCTCATCGATGACTGACTCAAAGCTGTAGTAGTGTGTATGGTTCTTTGACCTGAGGTGCATCGACAGTTCACCTTGAGGGTGTTATAGTTTGACTACACTATGACTCGGTCTCCTAGCCATTCAAAATTCTGAGGTGTATGTTGGCTATAGTATGTTCATTATAGGAATTGGATTGCACTAAGATGGAATCTATCTACCTCGATGGAAGAGGAGCAATCCTATGATGATCATGAGAATTAAGTCCATAAGCCCATGACCATGGCAGAGAATGAAATAATAGAAAGAGTTTTTATTAAGGTTTTCTCGTCGGATTTAAATCAAATGATTAAATCATATGATAGAATTAGGGTTTAATGAGATCACCTTAACTCTAATCTAATCGAGGCTTAAGATAGAAGAACTTAATTACACATGTAGCTGCACCGAGAGATTCTTTTTTAGTTTTGATGGATTGCCACCATATACTGCTAGGTGTCACTGGTAGATTTTGGGAGCAATTAGAATGATTTAGATGATCGATCATTTCAGTTGTCTGAATCAGAAGAGTTCTGATCCATCGAAAGAAGTTTCGATGATGTTGATGATGGAGATCATGACATATCTCATTACCATATAGAACTGAACCTAATTGGATCACACAAACAAGGGTTTGGATCTAGATATCATCAATTGGACTAATCTAGTTTAATTGATTTGAATTAGATTTAATTAGGTTCAAGGAAATCGTGCTAGCACATGATTGAGCCTAACATTCTGCTTTTTTTCTATCATTGAAGTTGTCTCGACTGAGCCAAATATGTTTGTACTCACTCAGGTACCTTTACCTAGTTTGACTGGAGCTTGTCTAGATCAAAAAAGGATTGTCTTAATTTATGAGATAAATTTGAGATAACTCCTATTATTTTTCGTCACCTGCTAATTCTTGTCCTTTGACTCTGGTCAAACGTTGACCTTTGATCCTTGGACATCTACCCATGTGTCATGCACTTATTGGAGAGTAGATAGGAGCTTGTCCCCTCACTAAAATTTGGAAAGGAGGGGGTGCACGCCTAGGATGGCGTGTGCCTATGGATTGGGATGCCTGGAGTCCCATACAGATGGGACTCCAGATTGCTTCTTGGATTCAAACTAGGTGATCCTTATCTATAGATTTTGACTAGTCTAAGGCACCATCTAAGGATGAATCTATAGGGCTCTCATCTAATTAGATCAGATGATGTCATCCTACCAATCAGATTTAGATCTGATTGCATGAAGCGACATGATTGGCTGGGATGATGCAGCATTGCATGGCGCAATAGGGTCTATAAATAAATCCTATCTACGCCCAACTTTTTGTGAGTTCCTCTTAGCCCATGCCCTAAGGCTGCCTCTCTCCCTTCTCCACACCATCTTCTGATCATCTCTCTCCTCTCCACATTCAAGAAAGTTGGGCCTTTAGTTTGGTGCGATCCAGGTAAGAAAAGGCTGACGAGAAAAGAAGAAGGCAGCACTGCTGTAGAGATGACTGCTGATCTTCAGAAGAAGTTTTAAAGATCCTCCAAATTAGATCCAGATCTAATTTTTGGAAAAAAGAAAGAGAAGGAGAAGATCTTTAAATTCAGTTCGAGTGGATACCGGTAGAGATCAGGCGCTTGCGTGGCTAGATTCAGAACCTCAAGCAATCAGTAGGATCATCAATAGATAATCGAATTACCCATATCAAGATAAAACTAATTTAGATTTAATTTAATTTAATTTTTTTATTTATCAGATCATAAAATTAGATCTGAAAAATATCAGATCTGATATGGATCTAAGAGAAAATTTTTGAAATATGCCTTTTGATCCAATTAGATTTGAACGAACTTGACCTGAGAAATCAGAATTTTTTCTTCAACTGGTATCAGAGCCAGATTGCATTAAAATTTATTTAGATCTAATTTAATTTAATAAATTAGTAATTTCAGATATCACATGGAATGTGATTAGATCTAAAATCAGATAATTAAAAAATTAAAATTAATTAATCTAGATCTAATATGTATGGGATACATAACTAGACTAGGAATAGAATTGTTCTATGTATAGTCTAGTATAATCATAATTTTTATTTAATTAAATATAATTTTAAGATTTTTTATTTGCTATTTTTTGATCTTATAAATGTTATAATCAGATCTAAAAATAGAAAATAAATTAAATTAAATTTGTTCATATGAGATATGATAGTTGCATGTTTAGACTAGTTGTAGAATAGTTCTATATTAGGATCTAGATTAAATTTTATTTGATGTGATCAAACTTTAATTTAATTTTTTAGATGATTATGAGATAATTTAGATCTGAAAAATATGAATGATATGATGTATGCATAAACATATTTTAATTAGATCAATTTTCTTATATAAGATATATGCTTAGATCTAATTAGTTTTGTAGATTAGTTGTATTTCTGATTAAGACATTTTCCTTGGCCGTCCAGTCATAAGAATAAAGTAGGGTTTAAAGATTCTCTCCTCCCATTCGATAAATGTTCTTATGGTGTGTAGGGGTGCTGTGCGTTCACCCTTAATCAAAAATTAAAAACTTACTTTCTGCAAAACCCTAGATCCTGAAATCTTAGGATCTTATTTGCATATTTTATTTATGAATTCTAAACTTAATTAAAAATTAAGATTATGAAATATATTAGATCTAAAATTAAAAATTTTTAGATCTAAGACATATTCATAAAATTGGATTCAGACTTAGATAGCTCAATTAGGTCTAGCGGTTGATCAAACCAAATCAAGAGTTGGTTAGATGGGATCAACAGTGCTTAAATTGACCAACCTAATAGGATTAAGTCTGGGTCAAGATCGAGTCACGTGAGTGATCGATCAAGCTAAAGATCTAATTAGGCTCAGTGGTTAGAGTCTGGATTGTAGGCTAACCCAATTGGTTTTGGCTCAATAATTTGGTGTCTAAGGTAAGTTTGGCAGATACGATCGACTGATTTTTAATTGGGAGCTACTCGATTTGAATGCGTTCTTGTTGAGTTAATAGCATATCCCTTCCACCGGTCTCACTTACCTGGCCATGTTTGTTGACTCAATTCTGATCTGAGGTGGTCAATAATCTGAGCTAACCCATGCTACTAGGTTAGTCATAATGGTTATGATTATGTCAAGTCTAGTTTAATGAGACCTAAATCAAATCTTTCTAAGAGAAGATTAAGTCTAAGGTCTTCCACCATTGTAGATGTGCGGACCCTTCCCGGGGTTGATTATTTTTGGCTAGTTACAGTGGCTCATTTGCACCGAAAAGATGCAATCATGTCTATTAGGCATTGGATGTTACAGGCTGGAGGATAGATTGGGCTCAATATTTTAGATACCGTGAGAGACCCAATTAGGAATCAAATCTGTGCAAATGGTGGGTCTGACTTAACTAAGAAGTGGATCAATATTTTAGACACTGTGAGATTCATGAATTAAAGATCAAGTTAGGGTGCACTATGATTAGAGAATCATTGAACAAGAGTTATTCACTCATTGGCTAACCCATCATCAATAACTATTAGGTGAGATGATGAGTAAGTTGGTGGAACCGCACCATCCACTAGAAATCATTAATCATGAAGATTTTTGCATCTCTATAGAGAGAGTGTAGGGATCCAAGAAAATAGTGGAAGCTAATTTATTTAAACATAAAATTTCTAAACAAATTGGTTAAGTCTTAATTACAAAATCTAACTAGAAACTTTGACTCTTTACAGAAAAACATCTGCATCCAACCCACTAGCATGAATCCTGGACACCTATAGACTAATCGAATCAAATTACAAGGATTGGCTTCGAAACTTTAAAATCATTTTGGATTTCGAAAAGTTAACTCATGTACTGGATCAGGACCCTCCCATCTTACCAGCTCGTCCATTCACTGAGGAGAGAGCATCTCTGGATAAGTGGACAGATGATGATAATAAGACCAGATACTATATGTTGGGCTCAATGTTTGATAAACTTCAGCACCAACATAAAGATATCAGGACTGCTCACCAAATGTTGGCTCACCTACAGGAGATGTTTGGTGAACAGAGTCGCGTAGCCAAGTATCAAGTTACTAAATGACTGTTTAAGACTAAGATGCGTGATGGGCAATCAGTTTAAGATCATTGTCTGATGATGATCAAGAACTTGGAAGAGCTTGAGAAGATCGAAGTGAGGTTGGACTTAGATCTGTAGAATGATATAATTCTGCAATCTTTGACTGATGCATATGGGCAGTTCATCATGAACTATCATATGCATAAACTTCAAAACTCCTTGGTTGAACTTATGAACATGCTGGTTACCGTTGAGCTTTCCATGAAAGGTTTTAAAGGCTCAGTACTTGCTATGGAACGGACTTCTTCCAAGAGAAAGTCTTTTGAAAAGAAGTCTGCAAAAAAATAAAAGATGGAAGGAGGAAAGAAGAAAAAGGCAGAGCTGAAGAAGAAGACTGCTGACAAAAGAAAGTATTTCTATTGCAACAATAACAGCCACTGGAAGTGGAACTGCCCTACTTACCTGGCCACCCAAAAGGAGGCAGGTCCTTCTGGAGGTATGCTTGTTATTGAGTCTAACTTTATAGTTTCTTCTGTATCCAATTGGGTGCTTGACTCTGGTTCTAGTGCTCACTTGTGCACTTCTATGCAAATCTTGAGGATAGCAGGAGGCTGAGGGATGGTGAGATGATCCTGCACATCGAAAATAGTGCAAAAATTACTACCATAGCCGTGGAAACATATCCTCTTCGACTACCATCTGGTTTAGACTTAGTATTAAAAGACTATTATTATGTGGCTGCAGTAAGCAGGAATTTGATTTCTGTTTCTTACCTTGCATTAAAAGGCTATATAATTAGTTTTCTTAAGGACCATTGTAACATTCTTTATGAAAGAAATAAAATTATAAGTTATTTTCTTATTAACGATCTTTATCAGTTACATGTTGATGTATCTATTTTTAATTTCGAGCAAAATATGAATGCCATAAAATCAAAACAACTCAAGGATAGTCCAAATGATAGATATCTCTGGCACCTAAGACTAGGTCATATAGCAAAAGATAGGGTTAACAAATTGAAGAAAATCGGGCTATTGAGTCCGTTGACTTCTGAGTCATATCCAATTTATGAATCTTGTCTTCATGGCAAAATGACTAAGCTTTCTTTTATAGGACATGGGGAAAGAGCCACAGATCTTTTTGCCCTAGTACATACTGATGTATGCGGTCCATTTGATGTACCAGCTAGAGATAACTTTATCTACTTCATAATCTTTACCGATGATTTATTTAGGTATGGGTATGTGTATCTTATGAGACATAAGTCTGAAGCTTTTGTAAAGTTCAAAGAATTCAAACATGAAGTATAAAAGCAAACTAGAAAATCCATTAAGGTTCTTTGATCAGATCGAGGAAGTGAATACCTTAGTCAAAAATTTCTAGACTATCTCAAGGAAAGTGGCATAGTCTCTCAATGGACTCTACCTGGAATACCTCAACTCAATGGGGTTTCAAAACAGAGGAACCTGACCCTATTAGATATGGTCCGATCCATGATGAGCTTCACAGACCTCCCTAATTTTTTTTAGAGATACTGTTTGTTAACTGCTATATACTTACTGAATAGGGTTTCTTCTAAAATCGTTCCTACCACACCGTATGAGATATGACATGGTAAGAAACCAAGTCTGAGTCATCTCAGAATTTGGGGTTGTCTAGCTTATATCAAAAGACAACAAGCGAACAAGTTAGACTTTAGGTCCTTCAGAGATCGATTTATAGGATATCCTAAAGAGTCATTAGGATATTATTTTTGCATTCCAGAAGATCATAATATGATTATGAGCCGACATGCCATTTTTTTTGAAAAATAGTTTATTTAAGATGGCGGCATTGAAAAGCAGATCAAGCTCGAAGAGAAAGTCTCACAAGAGCAATGAGCTAAGGACCAAATGGAATCAAATCAGGTTGAGCCAATCCATTCACTACCTCCTCCACCTCGTAGATCGGAAAGAGTTTTTCGTCCCCCTGAGAGGTACTTAGGTACTATTTTAGAGGATGTAGAGAAAATGTTCCTCGTAGGTAATGGGGTTCATGGTGATGATCCCAAAATATATAACTAGGCGATATCAGATATCGACTCCGAAAAATGGTAAGAGGCAATGAAGTCAGAAATTGACTCGATGCACTTAAACCAAGTCTGGACCCTGGTAGATCCACCAGAAGTATAGTACCCATTGGGTGTAAATGAATCTACAAGAGAAAGATTGGTGTAGATGAAAATGTGGAGACATTTAAAGCCAGATTAGTGGCAAAAGGTTATAGTCAACGTGAAGGCATTGACTATCAGGATACCTTTTCGCCAGTAGCTATACTTAAATCCATTCGCACATTGCTTGCTATTGTAGCCTATTTTGATTATGAAATATGGCAAATGGACGTAAAAATGGTGTTCTTAAATAGATATCTTGAGGAAGATATCTATATGGAACAGCCACTAGATTTCACATCTGATGATAATGATCACAAGATATGCAAGCTGCAAAGGTTCATATATGGACATAAGCAAGCATCTCAGAGCTGGAACACTCATTTTAATGATGTGATCAAACTATTTGGTTTCATCAAAAATGAGGAGGAGCCATGTATCTTCAAAAAGGTCAGTGGAAGCACTGTTGTCTTTCTCGTATTGTACGTAGATGACATCCTTCTTATTAGGAATGATATTTCCATGTTGACCGCAGTTAAAATGTGGTTATCTAAAGAATTTTCCATGAAAGAACTAGAAGAAGCATCCTTTATTCTAGGCATTAAGGTCCATAGAGATAGACCGAATAGGATGCTAGGACTTTCACAGAAAATGTACATAGAGGAAGTGCTAAAGAGGTTTAGCATGGAAAACTCTAAGAGGGGTTTAGTACCCTTCAGACGTGGCATTCATTCATCTTTCCAAGAAGATGTGTCCTAGCACATCTGAGGAAATAGAATGCATGAGTAAGATCCCTTATGCTTCAACAATAGGGAGCCTCATGAATGCCATGTTATGTACACAACCTGATATAGCCCATGCTGTGAGTGTCACGAGCAGATATCAGTCGAATCCAGATGAAGAACACTGGACTTCTGTGAAATGTATCCTTAAGTACTTGAGAAGAACTAAGGATATGTTATTGATCTTTGGTAATGGAGAACTCCAAGTCCAGGGGTACACAGATTTGAATTTTATGTTCGATGTAGATGATCGAAAGTCAACATCTAGAAGTCTTTTTGTGTGCAATAATGGAGCTGTCAGTTGGAAAAGCTCTAAGTAGATAGTGATAGCAGATTCCACCATGGAAGCAGAATACATCGCTGCGTCAGAAGCTGCAAAGAAGGCATTCTGGTATAAAAAGTTTACCACAGAGATCGGAGTAATGCCATCAGATGTCATTCCTCTGTATTGCGATAACAATGGCGCCATAGCCCTTGCTAAGGAGCCAAGGTCTCACTAGAAATCCAAGCACATCGAGCGGTGATACCACCTCATCCATGATTACTTCGAGAAGGGTTACATCGAGGTTAAGAGAGTCGACTCCATAGACAATACGGTGGATCCGCTTACAAATTCGTTGGGCCAATAGAAGATCGAAGCCCAGCTTGAGAAGTTGGAACTTAGATTTATAGCCAATTGGCTTTAGGTCAAGTGAAAGTTTGTTAGATATATGTGTGCCTTAGAAGCCAAAATTGGCTGACACTTGTAATACACTTCTAGAAAAAAATTATAATTTTAACTATAAATAATAAAATGAATTATTTTCTATCACATATGTGTATTTAGTGTTTGTGATACATCTCGAGTTAATGGTAATGATAATTTTTATTTTCAAGAGTTGAAAATTTAAGATAAAAATTTTCATTATTAACTCATAAAATGCTCCTGACCATAGGATCATCATGAGGATGGTGATTGATCTGGAAGGTTAGTATACAATCGCTTCTTCATAATAGATGAGTCTTGAGTTTGCAGTGTAGAGACATCGGAGCGAGAGTATAGATACTCATTAGAGAACGAGGGCACTGAGTGTGACCACCTTGAGTAGTCATAAGAAAGTCTATCTTGTCGTCGATGACTGACTCAAAGCTGCAGTGGTGTGTCTGGTTCTTTGATCTGAGGTGCATCGACAGTTTACCTTGAGGGTGTTATAGTTTGACTACACCATGACTCGATCTCCTAGCCATTCGAAATTCTGAGGTGTATGTTGGCTATAGCATGTTCGTTGTAGGAATTAGATTGCACCAAGATAGAATCTATCTACCATGGTGGATGAGGAGCAGTCCTATGATGATCATGAGAATCAAGTCCATAAGCCCATGGCCATGGTAGAGAGTGAAATAATAGAAAGACTTTCTATTAAGGTTTTCACATTGGACTTGAATCAAATGATTAAATCATATGATGGAAATTAGGGTTCGACGAGATCACCTTAACCCTAATCTGATCGGAGCTCAAGATAGAAGAACTTAATCACATAAGTAGCTGCATCGAGAGGTTCTTTTTTAGTTTTGATGGGTTGCCACCATATACTGCTAGATGTCACTGATGGATTTTGGAAGCAATTAGAATGATTTAGATGATTGATCATTTCAGTTGTCTGAATCAGAAGAGTTCTGATCCATCAAAAGGAGTTTCGATGATGTTGATGATGGAGATCACGACATATCCCATTACCATACAGAACTGAATCTAACTGGATCACACAAATAAGAATTTGGATTTGGATATCATCAATTAGACTAACCCAGTTCAATTGATTTGAATTAGATTCAATTAGGTTCAAGAAAATCATGCTAGCATACGATTGAGCCTAACGTTCTCCTTTTTTTCTATCATTAAAGTTATCTCGACTGAGCCAAGTGTGTTTGTGCTCACTCAAGTACCTCTACCTAGTCTGACTGAAGCTTGTCCAGGTCAGAAAAGGGTTATCTTAATTTATGAGATAAATTTAAGATAATACCTATCATTTTTCATCACCTGCTAATTCTTGTCCTTTGACTCTGGTCAAATATTGACCTTTGATCCTTGGACATCTGCCCATATGTCATGCACTTATTAGAGAGCAGATAGGGGCTTGTCCTCTCATTGAAATTTGAAAAGGAGGAGGTGCACACCTAGGATGGCGTGCGCCTATGGATAGGGATGCTTGGAGTCCCATACAGATGGAACTTTAGGTTGCTTCTTGGATTCAAACTAGGTGACCCTTACCTATAGACTTTGACCAGTCTAAGGCACCATCTAAGGATGCATCTATGGGGCTCTCATCTGATTGGATCCGTTGATGTTATCCCACTAATCAGATTTAGATCTGATTGCACGAAGCGACGTGATTGATCGGGATGATGCAGCACTGCATGGCGCAGTAGGGTCTATAAATAAACCCTATCTGCACCCAACTTTTTATGAGTTCCTCTTAGCCCATGCTCCAAGGCTGCCTCTCTTCCTCCTCCACACTATCTTCTAATCATCTCTCTCTTCTCCATGCCCAAGAAAGTTGGGCCTTCAATTTGGTGTGATCCAGGCAAGAAAAGGCTGACAAGAAAAGAAGAAGGCAGCACTGCTGCTGAGATGACTGTTGATCTTTAGAAGAAGTTTTGAAGATCCTCCAAATCAAATCTGGATCTAATTTTTGAAAAAAAAAGAGAGAAGGAGAAGATCTTCAGATCCAGTCTAAGTGGATATCGGTAGAGGTCAGACGCTTGCATGGCTAGATCCAGAACCTTAGGCAATTAGCAGGATCATCATGGATAATCGGATTATCCATATCAAGATAAAACTAATTTAGATTTAATTTAATTTAATTTTTTTATTTATCAGATCATAAAATTAGATCTAAAAAATGTCAGATCTGATATGAATCTATGAGAAAATTTTTGAAATATGCCTCTTGATCAAATCAGATTTGAACGAATCTAATCCAAAAAATCAGAATTTTTCCTTCACAAGATCCAACACTTTGCTGTGTTGGAGTGCATGGATCTCGGCATGGGGGACCTAGGCTGTGATTGGAGCACACAGACCTTGCGAGGACCTTGGTAACGTATGCATGAGGACCTCGAGAGCTGCTTGATGGCAGATTCAGCCACTCCAGAGGTGCACGAACCTCGGCACTATCGCAACAAGTTCATCCACATTTGGGCACGTGTGGGAGAGGGTCAGTTGGGTAGTCTCTTTTTTCCTTGTGTTCTCATTCTTTTCTTCTTCTTTTTTTTTTTTATCAACTTGGCTTTGATGTATAAAATTCACATAGCCATGTATGGAGATTGTGACCTTTTGCTTGTGGCTTTGGACTTCGGCATGTTGGGGACCTCGACCATGTCGGGGGTGCATGGATCTTAACAAAATAGTGAAGTCAGTCATTGCGAGCCTGCAGCTGCCAGCAATGAAGAGTGAGGAGAAGGTCAGCGCCATCATGAACTTGGGAGGAGCTCGATCTTGGGGAGGGCCTCAGCCATAGAGGTGGTTGGATGTGCATGTTTGGACGTGCAATCAATCGTACTTAGGCATGTGGGTTAGAAGATCGGCATCATTATCATAGGTTCGATCGTGCCTGAGATCATGAGGGAAGAAGGTTGGCACCGTCCGAGATTACAAGGGAGGAGAAGGTCAGAGCCATCGCACGAGGGGGAGAAGAAGGTCGGCATCACTGTGATTGGTTCCAGTTGTGCTTGGGAGCACGAAGGAAGAAGGTCGATGCCATCGCTTTGATTGATTTTGACCACTGCTTGGAGTCGCAAGGAAGGAGATCAGTGCATAGGGAGGAGATCAGCTAGAGGGGCACCGCAGGTTGCACCCGAGAGAAGCTTTATCATAAGGGGCGTGCAAGGGAGAAGCTTAGCCACAGGGGGTGCGCTTGGACACACGGGAGAGAGGAGATCAAAGGGGTCACCGCATTGTGCCTGGGAGCACAGGGCAGGAGGATGTTAGTGCCATCGCAGGCCATGCCAAGAGCATGGGAGAGGAGGACGTTGGCACCGTCGTAGGCCATGCTTGCGAGCACGATGGAGGAGGACGTCAGCACCATCGTGGGTCATGCTTGCAAGCATGAGGGGAGGATGTCAATAGAAAATGCACCAGCATGTGGGAGAGAGGAGACGGTCGGAGTTGCTTGGGGAAGAGAGAAGCTCGACTGGGCATGCAGGGAGGGGGAAGATTGGCCGGAGTCGCTTGGGCACGGTCTTGGAGGAGGCCAGTTGGACATGCAACAGGTGCGGGGGAGGCCGCCGAATGTGTGACAGGCATGGGGGAGGCCGGCCGAAGTCACAGGGGCTCTGGAGAGACCCGCAAACACCAAATCCCTCCCCCCCTCTTTCTCCATTCTTTACTTTTTTTGCCTTTTCTTTTAAATGAAGAACTGAAAACCCTCTCCTGTCTTTTTTTTTTTTTTTCTGAATCAAGAGAATCGAACCCCCTTTTCAAGGGATGCTATTGACGAAGAGCCCTTTATTGGGCATCAAATTTGCTCCTATTCATGAAGCTCTCAAGTTGAATTTTGCCCAACATATTGAAGTGCAAATAAAGATCCTCCCTCTAATACTTGATTCTATATAGAATTCAAAAGAATTAAATAAAAATATAATATAACTAAAAAATTTTCATGATTATATTTGTTATCTGGATCTTGTGACGTCTTTGCTGGTTTGGATCATCCTTATTATGATCTTCCTCTTTATCTAGATCTTTTCTCCGATCAAAATTTCTTTAATTTAGAGCCCCCCAGTTTGAGCTTGGATGAGACCTGTTGAAGATGGATACTGGATCTCGTTGACATTGGAGCAACATGATGGAGCTCCTCTCATTGGATGCTCATTTTTTTCCATAAATGGACTCAAAGATCCTTCCTCTAGCACCATCTGTTGACACAGAAATCCATCTTAAAGTTGGATTGCTAGAGTTATGCGATGGTGACAAGTTGGCGATGATAGGATGGAGGCGATCATAACTACAAGGAAAGTCTCTGATCGAAGTTGGCTCCAGCGAGGATCCTCCGATGTTCAAGTCAATTTTTCGTTCAATAGAAGAAAGAAGATGAGCATTTGGAGAGAAAAATTTGCGTATCTTAGGGTCCCTCCTTTTACCTCTTTTGTAGAAGAGTTTGGAGTTTGTTAGGATGGGTCATGGATTGTTTGTTGTGGAAGAGCAGAAAATTATAAGAGATATTTTGCTTGCCCACTAGAATATTCTTAAGAATCATGTTAGGTGCTATCCCCTCATGGCATGTGGGGGAGAACCATCTCTTAATTACATGAATTAACAACCTACAATCGAGAGTGGGGACTTCAGCCTTCTGATGGCCTCAGGTTCAGCCAGAGTTAGGATCTCGACCTCAGCCTTCTCAAGATCTTTGATTCAGCCGATATTGTCACCCTGGCTTTCATCTTTTGATGACCTCAAGTTCGGCCTGACTTACGACGTCATCCTCAGCCTTTGATGACCTTCAATTTAGCCTACATTGCCATCATGGCTTTCATCTTTTGATAACTTCAAATTCGGTCTGAATTAGGACCTCATCTTTCACCTTCCAATGACCTTCAATTAGCCTACATTATTATCTTGACTTCCATCTTTTGATGACTTCAAGTTTGGCCTGAATTAGGACCTTGTCCTCAGCCTTCTGATGATCTTCAATCAGCCTAAATTCTCATGTCTTCGACTAGCATAAAAATTCTCCAACACATACCATATTATATTATATTATATTATATTATATTATAATCTAAATGTTGCCCAGCTATGCAACCCAAGAGGAGAGGGGGGTGAATTAGGTTTTTTAATTTTAAAGCTAATTTAGAGTTATAAAGATTATATGATGATATGTAAGTGATATGTGATAGGTATTTTAAGTATAGAGAAGAAGTGAATACCAAGAGAGCAAGTATATAACAAAGTAAAGATAGAGAGAGGGTAAGCACACTACAAACAAACAAGATTTATAGTGGTTCGGTGCCAACCTTGCACCTACATCCACTCCCTAAGCTCCTACTTGAAAATTTAAATCTACTAAATGTATTCAAACTGAATACAATATTGAAAACTTTCAACCCTAGCTATCCCAAGATAGAACACTTATTTTTCGAATATAAGCCAATCCAATACAATCTGATTCAAGGTTTGGATAAGCCATCCTAAGTTTTGAAATGCTGCCTAAACTTAAAACAACTCAAAGAGCAAAAAATAAAAGATAATGTCTATAAATACAACTCAAGCTCCTTAAATGAGCAAATAAAAGCTTTAAAAATACTTTATATAATAAAGAGGAAGCTTTTCTAATTTTTCTCAAGGTCATTGAAGACTTGAATGAGCTTTTAAGAGATTGGTGAGCTTGAAATGAAAGCTTCTTTGCTTGAAGAGGGCTTTTTGCTTAGGACTTAAATAAATGCTTGAATCTCTTATTTTCTTTCCTTCTTTTTGAGCCTTTATATCTTTAATGAGTATTAGAGAGAAATCTAGATAGGATTAGAGCCGTTGGAAGACTTTAAATATGCATTAAATGCGGTCAAAATGGACTGAGAAAATAGTCATCGTAGAGTTTTTCTATTGCAGGGGTCGAGGTCGACCTCTATGATAAAAAATTGAAAAATCCTGTGTTCTATATTTTGGCTTTTGAAATAGCAGAGTTCGACTCCTAGCACAGGGGATGACCTAGGGGTCAACCCCCGTAGATGTGCCAGCCCAGAAATGCATGCCATTCAGCCCCTTTTGATAGGGATCGATCTAAGGATCGATCCTTTTCTTAAAACTTGATTTTTTTATTTTTAAAATTAAAAAATATGAAATTACCTCTAATAGATCCAAAATCTTCTGTTCTTGCTTTTGAGGCTTTCAAATTAGAACTTGATAAAATTATGATTTTGTCCCTGAAATACAATAAATCTTTTTTCAAACAAAAATTATTAGTAATCTCCTCAAATATTTTATAATTATCAAAATTAATTTTTGGAGCAACAATCTCCTTCTTTTTGATGATGATAAAATACTCGAGCATAAGCAAAAATAAAACATGTAGAAGCATTGATTAAGAATTTCAAATATTTAAAGGAACATGATACATCACTTACTTGAATATTATATTCAATTATTTGACTAAAATGCATTAAAAGTAGTAAAGTGCATCATGAGTAGCTTGAGAATTAAATTATTTATTATCTTTGTTAATTTTATTTTTATTTTATCAATTTTGCTTTGCTTATCGTCCAATTTTGTTTGTCAATTTTGCTTTGCTTATTGTCCAATTTTGTTTGTAAATTTTGCTTTGCTTATCGCCTAATTTTGTTTCTCTACTCTCCCTTTTTGACATCATCAATTATGATCTTGAGAAATTTTTAAAGAAAAAAAGAGACAAAGCCTCTCCCTTACATTATTCCATATGTTTTCCTATTAAAACAAGATTTTATAAAGAAAATAAGACATATAATAATCACATAGGACAAGCAAGATAGTGGTTACAGTATACTATAATAGAAATCATAAACCATTCAATAAAGTTAATTCTAACATCATCCAAATGATATCATCATATATATAGACATTCCATACACAACAAACTAGAGCATAAAGTCATCAAAATATGTAAGTGTTAGAACATAAAGCTACATAAGTCATCAATGTAGAATGCAGTGCAGGGTTTGCAGTGCTACTTTCAAAAAATTTTTAAAAATAATAAAGATGCAGCAAAAGAAGTAATTAATATAATTAATTACCTATTGATCATATCAAAATATTAAACCCTATGCTAAGGATCTAAATATAATATGCATGCATTCATGTAGATCTAAAAAATAAAATTATGCAGCAAACTATTTACTACATTAATGCATTCAGAACATAATACCTTATTTATGGATAGTCGATTACTGTGATCTGATCATCGTCGAGGAGGTCTACTAGTCATGATGCAGCCATAGATGTCTGGCCTCCACAGATCATCCACATGATGCTCTTGGTCCTGATTGGCTCCCCATGAGTGCTAGCTCGACACCGAAGTCTTTTAGGGACTATTTTGATCGAATGACTTTGATCTTCATCTATGGGCTTCATAGATGCTCTGGATTGCTAGTAGATATAGTAGAGAGGTAGAGGAGGTTCTCTCTAAAGTTTTGTGGGCTTTGGATGCTCGCAGCTCATGCAATGGCTTCCCAAAACTTAGGTCGAATGCCTTGGATTGCACTTATCCTAAAAACCTTGCACCCCTTCTCCTTTGGTTTTCTCTCTCCCAGAGATGATTAAAGCCTCTTCCCATGCACCAAATGAATCTCACGGAAGTCCTCTCTTTAGAATAGGTGTTGGCACACATCCCAAAAACCTCTCCTTTTAATAGTTGCACAAAGAACAACTTCTATGCACATGGGGAACCGAAAACTAATTTGAATGCTAGTTTGAATTCAAAACTCTTATTAATTCAAACATCATCCAAACCAATTCAAACTTATTTGGGACATGTGAAGAAGTTGTGTACCCACTCTTTAGCAAAGAAAAGTTCATGAGAAACCCCTTTCACGTGGAGATAATAGGCGCATAAAAGTTTAGGTGGTGCAGGGATAAAATATAGTTGTTCCTGATCCAAATTCAAACTCTTTTTGAATTTGGATAGCAACTAACCATAACTTATCCCATGAGGACGTGGAAAGACTAGTCAAAACCTCTTATGTGCTTGGAACAAAAGGTATGAGAGAATTTAAATGGGGCATAGGGTTAAATATGGCGCATGGGAAGACTGGTCAAACTAGTCTTTGAATTCTAAACTTCAACCAACTGAACCAATCCAATCAAAATTGGTTAGGTCCAATTAGACTAAATTAAACTTAACCTATTTAGGCTTAATTAGGATTAATTAGATCCTAATAAAATCAAAAATTGATCAAGCTCAACCTCTGATCAAATCAGAGTTTAGAACTCCTCGGTGATTAGGTCAACTCATGACCTAATCGGGTCAAACCTAACTGAACCCAATTCAATTGAACTTGAATTAAAAATAATTACGCAATCAAATTGGATTAATTAATGATCAAATCACTAATAAAATCTCTCAAAAAATTAGAGTCTAAATCCAGTGGATATCTGGATAACAGAGTCCCATCAAAATAAAACCCTGATTAAAGAGTTCCAAACTAGTGGGACTCTTGACCCCGGTACTTGAAATGAGTAGAACTTATGATCACAGAGTCCAGACTTTTAATTATAGAGTTCCAGATAGAGAGGACTCAAAGTTTTAGCCCAGTAGAACTCTTGGTCGAAGAGTTTCAATCCAGTGGGACTCTTAACCATAGAGTTCTAGCTCGATGGGACTCTTCAACAGCCATTAGATCAGGTAGGAACCTCTAGTATGTGTGACTCTGCAGGTTTGAACCTAAGATGGTAGCACAGGAATCACTTCCTATACTAATCGATGTGACCATTTAGTAATGGTATCCAATGTCCGGATAGGTCGAATAGTCATAATTGCAACATTCAGAACCTATGCGAATATGGTTACCATATAATTCATCCCTATGACCTCTATGCATAGGATGACTTTAAGGTTTGACTGTCAATCCTAGAAGATACATCCAAATCGTGTCTCAAGGTAATTAGTCCTGTGACCCTTTACAAGGACTACCCAAGCCAAGGCTTTGCTAAATTGAAACACCATTTAACACAACTCCTGAATCCAAGAGTGGTTAATCCCATCTTGATACATGCACCAACTCCTTAAGTACTTGACTATGCCAAGCAACCTTCCATCACTGAATTAAAAATTCAGATAGTCTGGCACTAAAGCACAGTGAGTTGCTTGAAAGTCACCATGGTGATCTCAGGTCGAAGGGACACTTATATCCATATTCCATCAGAGCTAATCTTGATAGAAGAAAAGCTCCAAAGGTGGTCACGTTCAGTGCAGATATACCTATATATCTCACTTGCATGCCATATCAGTATCTCAACACTTCTTAGTTGCGAGGACAACCAATCTATATGGCATACAACTAAAGAAAAAATCCTAATTTTTTGGATCAGGTTCGTTCAGATCTGATCGGATCAAGAGAGATATTTCAAAAATTTCTCTCAAGCATCCATATCAGATCTGAGATGTTTCAGATCTAATTTTATAGATCTAATAAAATAAAAATAAAAGAAAATTAAATCTAATTTAATTATACCTTGATGCTGGGTAATCCGATTATCCTTTGATGATCTTGTTGATTGCTTGAGATTCTAGATCTAGCCATGCAAGTGCCTGGTCTCTACCGATATCCACTTGGATTGGATCTAGAGATCTTCTACTTCTTTATCATCTCTCCAAAAATCAGATCTGGATTTGATTTGGAGGATCTTCAAAACTCCTTCTGAAGATCAGCAGTTGTCTCTGCAGCAGTGCTACCTTCTTCCTTTCTCGTTAGCCTTTTCTTGCCTGGATTGCACCAAACTGGAGCCCAACTTCCCCTGGGCATGGAGAGGAGAGAGAGGATCAGAAGATGGCATGGAGGAGGGAGAGGGGTAGCCTTGGGGCATGGGCTAAGTGGAACTCTCAGAAAGTTGGGTGCAGATAGGGTTTATGTATAGACACTGCTGTGCCATGCAGTGCCACATCATCCCGACCAATCGCATTGCTTCGTGCAATCAGATCTAAATCTGATTGGTGGGATGACATTACTTGATCCAATCAGATGAGAGCCCCATAAATTCATCCTTAGATGGTGCCTAAGACTGATCAAAGTCTATAGGTAAGGGTCACCTAAGTTGAATCCAAGAAGCAACCTAGAGTCCCATTCGTATGGGACTCCAGGCGTCCCTATCCATGGGCGCATGCCATCCTGGCGTGTGCCCCCTCCTTTCCAAATTCTAGTAAGGGGACAAGCCCCTATTTACTCTTCAATAAGTGCATGACACATGGACAGATGTGGAAGGATCAAAGGTCAATATTTGACCAAAGTCAAAGGACAAGAATTAGCAGATGACGAAAAATAGCAAGTGTTGTCTCAAATTTATCTCATAAATTAAGACAACCCTTTTCTAATCTAGACAAGCACCAGTCAGACCAAGTTGTTAGATATATGTGCCCTAGAAGTCAGAATTGGTTGACACTTATAATACACTTCTAAGGGCAAAATTATAATTTTGACTAAAATCAATAAAATGGGTTATTTTCTATCACATATGTGTATTTAGTGTCTGTGATACATCCTTTGAGTTAATGGTAATGATAATTCATTTTTTCAAGAGTTAAAAATTTAAGACATGAATAATCATTATTAACTTATAAAATGCTTCCGACCATAGGATCATCACGAGGATGGTGATTGATCCGAAAGGTTGGTGCACAATCACTTCTCTTTAGTAGATGAGTCTTGAGTCTATGGTGTGGAGATACTAAAGCGAGAGTACAGATACTTGTTAGAGAATGAGGGCACTGAGCGTGACCACCTCGAGTAGTCATTAGGAAGTCTACCTTCTCATCAATGACTGACTCGATGTTGCAGTGGTGTGTCTGATTCTTTAACCTGAGGTGCATCGGCAGTTCACCTTGAGGGTGTTATAGTTTGACTACACCATTACTCGATCTCCTAGCCATTCGAAATCCTGAGGTGTATGTTGGCTATAGCATGTTCATTGTAGGAACTGGATTGCATCAAGATGGAATCTATCTACCTCGGTGGTAGAGGAGCAGCCCTATGATGATCATGAGAATCAAGTCCAGAAGCCCATGGCCATGGCTAGAGTGAAATAATAGAAAGAGTTTCTATTTAGGTTTTCATATCAGACTTGAATCGAATGATTACATCATATGATAGAAACTAGGGTTTGACGAGTTTACCTTAACCCTAATCTGATCGGAGCTCAAGATAGAAGAACTTAATCACACAGGTAGCTGCACCAAGAGGTTCGCATTTAGCTTTGATAGGTTGCCACCATATACTGCTAGGTGTCACTGGTGGATTTTGGGAGCAATTAGAATGATTTAGATGATCGATCATTCTAGCTGTTCGAATCAGAAGAGTTCTGATCCATTGAAAGGGGTTTCGATGATGTCAATGATAGAGATCATGACATATCCCATTACCATATAAAACTGAATCTAATTGGATCACACAAACAAGGGTTTGAATCTGATGATCATCAATTGAACTAATCTAGTTCAATTGATCTGTATGAGATTCAATTAGGTTCATGAAAATCGTGCTAGCATTCGATTGAACCTAACGTTCTTCTTTTACTATTAGAAATAGTTGTCTTGACTGAGCCAAAGGAGTTTGTGCTCATTCAGAGGCCTTCACTTGATCTAATTGGAGTCTGTCTAGGTCAGAGAAGAGTGGTCTTATTTTGTAAGATAATACCTGCCATTTTTGGTCACCTGCTATTTTTCGTCCTTTGACTTTGATCAAAAGTTGACTTTTGACTGATCAAATATTGACCATTGATACTTTAACTTTTGTCGACATGTCATGCACCTATTGGAGAGCTGGTGGGGGCTTGTCCCCCTACCAGAACCTGGCAAGGAGGAGGGCGTATGCCACCCTTGGTGTGTGCCCAAGCAGGAGGCACCCAGGAGTCCCTATTGGATAGGGACTCCATCTCCTTTTTGGATTCCGATTAGACTTCTTCTAAGAATCAAGTTTGACTGGTCTTAGGTGACATCTAAGAAGGAATCCAGGGGGCTCTATTCTCACCAATCAAATTTAGATCTAATTTTACAAAGGGTTGTGATTGTTGGGAACAAGAGGAGTTGGATCATGCTTAGTCTATAAATAAGATCCTCCGCCTAACTCAAATAGCATTGAAAAATCTCACACCCCAAGGTTGCCTCTTCTCTCTTCCTCCATGCCAAGTCCATCTTCTCTCTCTCCTCTCCACATCCAAATGTGTTTGGGATCTTGGTTGGTGCAATCCAGATGAGAGAAAGGCGACAGAAAGCTAGAAGGTTACGCTGCTGCAAAGGATAACTGCTGATCTTCGAAAGATGTTTTGAAGATCCTCTAGATTAGATTCAGATCTAATTTTTGGAGATGTGATAGAGAAGAAGAGGATCTTCAGATCTAGCCTGAGTGGATACCAGTAGAGGTTAGGCACTTACGTGGCTAGATCCAGAATCTTTCGCTGCTTACAGGATCATCAATGGGTAATAGGATTACCCACTTTAAGATAAATTAAATTTGATTTAATTTATTTGAATTTATTTTAAATATTAAAATAATAAAAATTATATCTAAAATATCCTAGATTTGATCTAAATTAAAAAAAAAAATTTTAAAATATATCTCTTGATCCGATCAGATCTGAACAAACCTAGTCCAAAAAATTAGGATTTTCCTTCACAAGTAAAGATACTTGAGTGAGGACAAACATATTTGACTCAGTCGAGATAACTTTTAATGATAGTAAAAGGAGAATGTTAGGTTCAATCGTGTGCTAGCATGATTTTCTTGAACCTAATTGAATCTAATTCAAATCAGTTGAACTGGGTTAGTCCAATTGATGATATCCAAATCCAAACCCTTATTTGTGTGACCTAGTTAAATTCAGTTCTGTATGACAATGAGATATGCTATGATCTCCATCATCAACATCATTAAAACTTCTTTTGATGGATCAAAACTCTTTTGATTCAGACAATTGGAATGATTGATCATCTAAATCATTCTAATTGCTCTCAAAATCCACCAAACTTCTATGAAATGTATTTTTAAGTACTTGAGAAGAACTAAGGATATGTTGTTGGTCTTTGGTAATGGAGAACTCCAAGTCCAGGGGTATACAGACTCAGATTTTATGTCTGATGTAGTTGATCGAAAGTCGACATCTGGAAGTCTGTTTGTGTGCAATGATGGAGCTGTCAGTTGAAAAAATTTCAAGCAGATAATGATAGCAGATTCCATCATGAAAGCAGAATACATCGCTACGTCAGAAGCTACAAAGGAGGCATTCTGGTATAAGAAGTTTACCGTAGAGATTGGAGCGATGCTATCAGATGCCATTCCTCTGTACTGTGACAACAAATTGTCATAGCCCTTGCTAAGGAGCCACCAGAATTCCAAGCACATCGAGTGACGATACCATCTCATCCACGATTATCTTGAGAAGGAATACGTTGAGGTCAAGAGAGTCGACTCCACAGATAATGCGGCAGACCCACTTATAAAGTCGTTGGGTCGGCAGAAGATCGAAGCCCACCTTAAGAAGATGGGACATAGATTTATAGCCAATCGATTTTAGGTCAAGTGAGAGTTTGTTAGATTTATGTGCCCTAAAAGTAAGAATTGACTGACATTTGTAATACACTTCTAGGAAGAAAATTATAATTTGACTATAAATAATAATATAGATTATTTTCTATCATAAATATGTATTTAGTGTCTGTGATATATCCCTTAAGTTAATGGTAATGATAATTCTTATTTTCAAGAGATGAAAATTTAAGATATGAATTTTTATTTATTAACTCATAAAATGCTCCTGACCATAGGATCATCATGAGGATGGTGATTGATACGAAAGGTAAAGAAAAATCCTAATTTTTTAGGTCAAGTTCATCCAGATCTGATTGGATCGAGAGGCATATTACAAAAATTCTCCTCTCATATCCAGATTAGATCTGACACTTTTTAGATTTGATTTATAAATTGATAATTAAGAAAATAAAACTAAATTAATTTTGAATTAATTTTTACCTCGATCTTGGGTAATTTGATTACTCGTTGATGATCCTGCGGAAGCTCTGAGGTTTTGGATCTAGCCACGCAAGTGCCTGGCCTCTATCGGTATCCACTTGGGCTGGATCTGGAGATCTTCTCCTTCTCTTTCTTTTCTTCAAAAATTAGATCTGGATCTGATTTAGAGAATCTTCAAAACACCTTCTGAAAATCACCCGTCGTCTCTGCAGCAGTGCTGCCTTCTTCCTTTTTTATCAGCCTTTCTTACTTGACTCGCACTAATCAAAAGAACCCAACTTTCTTGGGCGTGGAGAGGAGGGAGAGGGCTAGATGGTGGCATGGAGAATGGAGAGGGACAGCCTCGAGGCATGGGCTTAGATTAACTCATTAAAAAGTGGGCGCAGACAGGGTCTATTTATAGACTCTGCTGCACCATGCAGTGCTGCATCACGTCGACCAATCACGTTGCTTCATTCAATTAGATCTAAATTTGATTGGTGGGATGAGAGACCCATGGATTCATCCTAAGGTGGTGCCTAAGACTGGTCAAAGTCTATAGGTGAGGGTCACCAAGTTTGAATCCAACAAGCAACCTGGAGTCCCATCCGTATGGGACTCCAGCATCCCTAACCATGGGCGCATGCCATCCTAGGTGTGCACCCCCTTCTTTCCAATTTCTAGAGAGGGGACAAGTTCCTATATGCTCTCCAATAAGTGCATGATAGATGGACAGATGTCCAAGGATCAAAGGTCAATGTTTGACCAAGTCAAAGTACAAGAATTAGCAGACGACGAAAAATGGCAGGTGTTGACTCAAATTTATCTCATAAATTAAGAGAATCCTTTTCTGACTTGGACATACTCTAGTCATACTAGGTAAAGGTACCTGAGTTAGCATAAACTCATTTAGCTCAGTCGAGATAACTTTTATGATAGAAAAAGAAGAATGTTAGGCTTAATCGTGTGCTCACGATTTTTTTGAACCTAATTGAATCTTATTCAAATCAATTGAACTGGGTTAGTCCAATTTATGATATCCAGATCCAAACCCTTATTTATGTGATCCAGTTAGGTTCAGTTCTATATGGTAATGGGATATGTCATGATCTCCATCATCGATATTATCGAAACTCCTTTCGATGGATCAGAACTCTTCTGATTCAGACAACTTAGAATGATCGATCATTTAAATCATTCTAATTGCTTCCAAAATCTACCAGTGACACCTAGCAGCATATGGTGGCAACCCATCAAAATTAAAAATGAACCTCTCGGTGCAGCTACTTGTGTGATTAAGTTCTTCTATCTTGAGCCCCGATCAGATTAGGGTTAAGGTGAACTCGTCAAACCCTAATTCTCTGTCATATGATTTAATCATTCGATTCGAGTCCAATGTGAAAACCTAAATAGAAACTCTTTCTATTATTTCACTCTGCCATGGCCATGGGCTTATGGACTTGATTCTCATGATCATCATAGGGCTGCTCCTCATACCACCGAGGTAGATAGATTCCATCTTGATGCAATCCAGTTCCTACAATGAACATGCTATAGCCAACATACACCTCAGGGTTCCGATATGGCTAGGAGATCGAGTAATGGTGTAGTCAAACTATAACACCCTCAAGGTGAACTGCCGATGCACCTCAGGTCAAAGAACCAGACACACCACTGCAGCATCGAGTCAGTCATTGATGAGAAGGTAGACTTCCTAATGACTACTCGAGGTGGTCACGCTCAGTGCCCTCGTTCTCTAACGAGTACCTGTACTCTCGCTCTGGTGTCTCCTACACCATAGACTCAAGACTCATCTACTAAAGAGAAGCGATTGTACACCTAACCTTCTGGATCAATCACCATCCTCGTGATGATCCTATGGTCAGGAGCATTTTATGAGTTAATAATGAAAATTCATGTCTTAAATTTTCAACTCTTAAAAATATGAATTATCATTACCATTAACTCAAAGGGATGTATCACAGACACTAAATACACTTATGTGATAGAAAATAACCCATTTTATTATTTATAGTCAAAATTATAATTTTGCCCCTTAGAAGTGTATTACAAGTGTCAGCCAATTCTGGCTTCTAGGGCACATATATCTAACAAACTCCCACTTGACCTAAAGCCAATTGGCTACAAATCTAAGTCCCATCTTCTCAAGGTGGGCTTCGATCTTCTGCTGGCCCAACGGCTTTGTAAGTGGATCTGCCACATTATCTGCGGAGTTGACTCTCTTGACCTCGACGTAACCTTCTCGAGGTAATCGCGGATGAGGTGGTATCGCCGCTCGATGTGCTTGGATTTCTGGTGAGACCTCGGCTCCTTAGCAAGGGCTATGGTTCCATTGTTGTCATAGTACAAAGAAATGGCATCTGATGGCATCACTCCGATCTTCATGGCAAACTTCTTGTACCAGAATGCTTCCTTTGCAGCTTCTGATGCAGCGATATATTCTGCTTCCATGGTGGAATCTGCTATCACTATTTGCTTGAAACTTTTTCAACTGACAGCTCCACCATTGCACACAAACAGACTCCCAGATGTCGACTTTCGATCATCTATATCGGACATAAAAGTCCGAGTCTGTATATCCCTGGACTTGGAGTTCTCCATTACCAAAGACCAACAACATATCCTTAGTTCTTCTCAAGTACTTAAGGATACATTTCACAGAAGTCCAGTGTTCTTCACCTGGATTTGACTGATATCTGCTTGTGACACTCACAGCATGGGCTATATCAGGTCGTGTACATAACATGGCATACATGAGGCTCCCTATTGCAGAAGCATAAGGGATCTTGCTCATGCATTCTATTTCCTCAGGTGTGCTGGGGCACATCTTCTTGGAAAGATGAATACCATGTCTGAAGGGTATTAATCCCCTCTTAGAGTTTTCCATACTAAACCTCTTTAGTACTTTCTCTATGTACATCTTCTGTGAAAGTCCTAGCATCCTATTCGGTCTATCTCTATAGACCTTAATTCCTAGAATAAAGGATGCTTCACCTAGGTCTTTCATGGAGAATTCTTTAGACAACCACATTTTGACTGATGTCAACATGGGAATATCATTCCCAATAAGGAGGATGTCATCCACGTACAATACGAGGAAGACAACAGCGCTCCCACTGACCCTTTTTGAAAGACACATGGTTCCTCTTCATTTTTGATGAAACCAAACTTTTTGATCACATCATTTGAAATGAGTGTTCCAGCTCCGAGATGCTTGCTTAAGTCCATATATGGACCTTTGCAGCTTGCAAACCTTGTGATCAGTATCACTGGATGTGAAACCTAGCGGCTGTTCCATATAGATATCTTCCTCAAGATATCCATTTAAGAATGCCATTTTCACGTCCATTTGCCATATTTCATAATCGAAATAGGCTGCAATAGCAAGCAATGTGCGGATGGATTTTAGCATAGCTACTGGGAAAAGGTATCCTGATAGTCAATGCCTTCGCATTGACTATAACCTTTTGCCACTAATCTAGCCTTGAATGTCTCCACATTCCCATCTGCACCAATCTTTCTCTTGAAGATCCATTTACACCCAATAGGTACTATACCTTCTGGTGGATCTACCAAGGTCCAGACTTGGTTTGAGTGCATCGAGTCAATTTCTGACTTCATTGCCTCTAAGCCATTTCTCGGAGTCGATATCTGATATCGCCTCGTTGTAGGTTTTGGGATCATCACCATGAGCACCATTACCTATGAGGAACATTTTCTCTACATCCTCTGAAATAATACCTAAGTATCTTTCAGGGGATGGGAAAACTCTTTTCGATCTACGAGGTGGAGGAGGTAGTGTATGGATTGGCTCAACCTGATTTGGTTCCATTTGGTCCTTAGCTCGTTGCTCTTGTGAGACTTTCTCATCGAGCTTAATCTGCTTTCCAATGCCGCTATCTTGAATAAACTATTTTTTTAAGAAAGATGGCATGTCGACTCACAATCACATTGTGATCTTCTGGAATGTAGAAATAATATCCTAATGACTCTTTAGGATATCCTATGAATCGAGCTCTAAAGGACCTAAAGTCTAACTTGTCCGCTTGTTGTCTTTTGACATGAGTTGGACAACCCCAAATTCTGAGATGACTCAGACTTGGTTTCTTACCATGCCATATCTCATACGGTGTGGTAGGAACGGTTTTAGAAGGAAACCCTATTCAGTAAAGTATATTGAAGTTAACAATGACAGTATCCCCAAAAAAAATCAGGGAAGGTCTGTGAAGCTCATCATGGATCGGACCATATCTAATAGGGTCTGATTCCTCCATTCTGAAATCCTGTTGAGTTGAGGTGTTCCTGGTGGAGTCCATTGAGAGATTATGCCATTTTCTTTGAGATAGTCTAGGAATTTCCGACTAAGGTATTCACCTCCTCGATCTGATCGAAGAACCTTAATGGATTTGCTAATTTGCTTTTCTACTTCATGTCTGAATTCTTTGAACTTTTCAAATGCTTCAGACTTGTGTCTCATATGAGATACACATACCCATACCTAGATAAATCATCGGTAAAGGTTAATGAAGTAGACAAAAGTTGCCTCTAGCCGGCACATCAAATGGGTTGCACACATCAGTATGTACTAGGGCAAGGAAGATCTGTGGCCCTTTCCCCATGTCCTACAAAAAGGAGAGTTTAGTCATTTTGCCTTGAAGACAAGGATTCACAAATTGGATATGACTCAGAAGTCAATGGACTCAATAGCCCATTTTTCTCCAATTTGTTAATCCTATCTTCTGCTATATGACCTAATCTTAGGTGCCATAGATACCTATCATTTAGGACTATCCCTAGGATGTTTTGATTTTATGGCATTCACATTTTGCTCGAATAGTTAAAAATAGGATACATCAATATGTAACTGATAAAGACCATTAATAAGAAAACCATTTGCAATTTTATTTCTTTCATAAAGAATGTTACAATGGTCCTTAAGAAAACTAATTACATAGCCTTCTAATGCAAGGCAAGAAATAGAAATCAAATTCCTGCTTGCTGCAGGCATATAATAACAGTCTTTTAATACTAAGTCTAAACCAGATGGTAAGCCGAAGAGGGTATGTTCCCATGACCACTGGCAGCAATCCTTGCTCCTATTTTCGATGCGTAGGATCATCTCACCATCCCTCAGCCTCCTGCTATCCTCAAGACCCTGCATAGAAGTGCACAAGTGAGCACTAGAACCAGAGTCAAGCATCCAACTGGATGCAGAAGAAACCGTAAGGTTAGACTCAATAACGAGCATACCTCCAGAAGGACCTACCTCCTTCTTCTTTAGGGTGGCCAGGTAAGTAGGATAGTTTCGCTTCCAATGGCCATCATTGTTGCAATGGAAATACTTTCCTTTGTCAGCGGTCTTCTTCTTCAGCTCTACCTTTTTCTTCTTTCCTTCTTCCATCTTTTGCTTTTTCGCAGACTTCTTCTTCTTTCCAAAAGACTTTCTCTTGGAAAGAAGTCCGTTCCATAGCAAGCACTGAGCCTTTAGAACCTTTCATGGAAAGCTCAGCGGTAACCAACATATTCATAAGTTCGACCAAGGAGTTTTGAAGTTTATGCATATGGTAGTTCATGATGAACTGCCCATATGCATCAGTCAAGGATTGCAGAATTATATCATTCTGCAGATCCAAGTCCAACCTCACTCCGAGCTTCTCAAGCTCTTCCAAGTCCTTGATCATCATCAGACAATGATCTTGGACTGACTGCCCATCGTGCATCTTAGCCTTGAACAATCGTTTAGTGACTTGATACTTGGTTGCATGACTCTGTTCACCAAACATCTCTTATAGGTGAGCCAACATTTGGCGAGCAGTTCTGATATCTTCATGTTGGCACAGAAGCTCATAAAAAATCGAGCCTAAGATGTAGTATCTGGCCTTATTATCTTCATCAGTCCACTTATCCAGAGACGCTCTCTGTTCAGTGGATGGATGAGCTGGTAAGATGGGAGGATCCTGATCCAATACATGAGTTAACTTCTTGGAACCCAAAATGATTTTGAAGTTTTGAAGCTAATTCTTGTAATTTGGTCCGGTCAGTTTATGGGTGTCTAGGATTCATGATAGTGGATTGGATGCAGATATTTTTCTGTAGAGAGTCAAAGTTTCTAGTTAGATATTGTAATTAAGACTTAACCAATTTATGTAGAAATTTTATTTTTAAATAAATTAGCTCTCACTATTTTCTCGGATCCCTACACTCCCTCTGTAGAGATGCAAAAATCTTCGCGATTACTGATTTCTAGTGGATGGTGCAATCCCACCGACTTACTCATCACCTCACCTAACAGTTATTAGTGATGGATTAGCCAATGGTTGAACAACTCTAGTTCAATGATTCTCTAATCATGGTGCACCCAAACTTGGTCTCTAATTTATGAATCTCACCATGTCCGGAATATTGATCCACTCTTTAGTTAAGTCAGACCCACCATTTGCACAGAATGGATTCCTAATTGAGTCTCTCACTGTATCCAAAATATTGAGTCTAATTCATCCTCCAACTCATAGCATCCGATGCCTAATAGACATGGTTGCATCTTTCTGGTGCAACTGAGCCACTATAACTAGTCAAGAACAATCAACCTTGGGAAAGGCCCGCACATCTACAATGGTGGAAGACCTTAGACTTAATCTTTTCTTAGGGAGATTTGATTTAGGTCTCATTAAACTAGACTTGACATAGTCATAACCATTATGACTAACCTAGTGGCATGGGTTAGCTTGGATTATTGACCACCTTAGATTAGAACTTTGTCAACAGACATGGCTAGGTAAGTGAGACTGATGGAAGGGATATGCCATTAACTCGACAAGAATGCATTCAAGTCGAATAGCTCTCAATTAAAAATCAGTCGATCGTATCTACCAAACTTACCTTAGATACCAAATTATTAATGCAGAACCAATCGGATTAGCCAACAATCCAGACTCTAACCACTGAGCCTAATTAGTTCTTAGCTTGATCGATCACATTCGTGAATCGATCCTGACCCAGACTTAATCCTATTAGGCTGGTCAATTTAAGCATTGTTGATCCCATCTAACCAACTCTTGATTCGGTTTGATCAACCGCTAGACCTAATTGAGCTACCCAAGCCCAAACCGAGATTTATGAATATGTCTTAGATCTAAAATTCTCAATTTTAGACCTAATTGATATTTCATAAACTTAATTCTTAATTAAGTTAGGATTCAAAAATAAAACATGTAAATAAGATCCTAGGATTTCAGGATCTAGGGTTTTGTAGAAAGTAAGTTTTTCAATTTTTGATTAAGGACGAATGCGTAGCACCCCTACACATCATAGGAACACCCCATCGAATGAGAGGAGAGGGTCTTTAAGCCCTACTTTGTTCTTATGATCGGTCGGCCAAGGAGAATGCCTTAATTAGAAATACAACTAATCTACAAAAATAAATTAGATCTAAGCATATATCTCATATAAAAATAGATCTAATTAAAACATGTTTTGTATATATCACATATATCATACATGCATGTTTTTCAGATCTAAATTATCTCATAATCATCTAAAAAATTAAATTTAAATTTGATTATATCAAATAAAATTTAATCTAGACCTATTTGCAGAACTATTCTACAACTAGTCTAAACATGCTACTATCATATCTCATATGAACAATTAATTTTATTTTATTTTTTATTTTTAGATCTGATTATAATATTTATAATATCAAAAAATATAAAATAAATTAATCTAAAAATTATTTTTAATCAAACAAAAATTATGATCAAACTAGACTACACATAGAATAATTCTATTCCTAGTCTAGTTATGTATCTCATACATATTAGATCTAAATTAATTTATTTTAATTTTTTCATTTTAGATCTAATCATATCTCATGTGATATCTAAAATTACTAATTAATCAGATTAAATTAGATCTAAATAAATTTTATAAGAATCTGGCTTTGATACCAGTTGAAGGAAAATCCTGATTTTTTGAGTTAGGTTCGTTCAGATCTGATTGGATCGAGAGGCATATTTCAAAAATTCTTCTCTCATATCCAAATCAGATCAAACACTTTTCAAATATAATTTATAAACTAATAATTAAGAAAATAAACCTAAATTAATTTTGAATTAATTTTTATCTTGATCTTGGGTAATCTGATTATCCGTTGATGATCCCGCGGAAGCTCTGAGGTTCTGGATCTAGCCACGCAAGCGCCTGGCCTCTACCGATATCCACTCAGACTGTATCTGGAGATCTTTTTTTTCTCTTTTTTTTTTAAAATTAGATCTAGATCTAATTTGGAGGATCTTCAAAACACCTTCTGAAGATCACCCATCATCTCTGCAGTAGTGCTGCCTTCTTTCTTTTTCATTAGCTTTTTTGCTTGACTCGCACTAATCAAAAGAACCCAACTTTCTTGGGCATGGAGAGGAGGGAGAGGGCTAGATGGTGGTATGGAGAAGGGAGAGGGACAGCCTTTGGGCATGGGCTTAGATGAACTCATTGAAAAGTGGGTGCAGATAGGGTCAATTTATAGACTTTACTGTGCCATGCAGTGCTGCATCACCCCAGCCAATCACGTTGCTTCGCTCAATCAGATCTAAATCTGATTGATGGGATGAGAGACCCATGGATTTATTCTAAGGTGATGCCTAAGACTGATCAAAGTCAATAGATACCTAGTTTGAATCCAACAAGCAACCTGGAGTCCCATCCGTATGGGACTCCAACATCCCTATCCATGGGTGCACGCCATCCTAGGCGTGCACCCCCTTCTTTCTAATTTCCAGAGAGGGGACAAGCCCCTATCTACTCTCCAATAAATTCATGACACATGGGCAGATGTCCAATGGTCAAAGATCAATGTTTGACCAAGTTAAAGTACAAGAATTAGCAGATGACAAAAAATGGTAGGTATTATCTCAAATTTATCTCATAAATTAAGACAATCCTTTTTTGACTTGGACAAGCTCCAGTCAGATCAGATAAAGATACCTGAATGAGCACAAACTCATTTGGCTCAGTCGAGACAACTTTTATGATAGAAAAAGAAGAATGTTAGGCTCAATCATGTGCTAGCATGATTTTCTTGAACCTAATTGAATCTTATTCAAATCAATTGAACTAGGTTAGTCCAATTGATGATATCCAGATCTAAATCCTTATTTATGTGATGTAGTTAGATTCAGTTCTTTATGGTAATGGGATATGTCATGATCTCCATCATCGATATCATCGAAACTTCTTTCGATGGATCATAACTCTTCTGATTCAGACAACTTAGAATGATCGATCATCTAAATCATTCTAATTGCTTCCAAAATCCACCAGTGATACCTAGCAGCATATGGTGGCAACCCATCAAAATTGAAAATGAACCTCTCAGTGCAGCTACTTGTGTGATTAAGTTCTTCTATCTTGAGTCCTGATCAGATTAGGGTTAAGGTGAACTCGTCAAACCCTAATTTCTATCATATGATTTAATCATTTGATTCAAATTCGGTGTGAAAACCTTAATAAAAACTCTTTCTATTATTTCACTCTCTCTACCATGGCCATGGGCTTTTGGACTTGATTCTCATGATCATCATAGGGCTGCTCCTCATCCACCGAGGTAGATAGATTCCATCTTGGTGCAATCCAATTCCTACAATGAATATGCTATAGCCAACATACATCTCAGGATTTCGAATGGCTAGGAGATCGAGTCATGATGTAGTCAAGCTATAACATCCTTAAGGTGAACTGTCGATGCACCTCAGCTTAAAGAACCAGACACACCACTGCTGCATCGAGTCAGTCATCGATGAGAAGGTAGACTTCCTTATGACTACTCGAGGTGGTCACGCTCAGTGCCCTTGTTCTCTAACGAGTATCTATACTCTCACTCCGATGTCTCTACACCATCGACTAAAGATTCATCTACTATAGAGAAATGATTATACACTAACCTTCCGGATTAATCACCATCCTTATGATGATCCTACGGTCAGGAGCATTTTATGAGTTAATAAATAAAAATTCATGTCTTAAATTTTCAACTCTTAAAAATATGAGTTATCATTATCATTAACTCAAAGAATGTATCACAGACACTAAATACACTTATGTGATAGAAAATAATTATTTTATTATTTATAGTCAAAATTATAATTTTGCCCTTAGAAGTGTATTACAAGTGTCAGCCAATTCTGGCTTCTAGGGCACACATATCTAATAAAAGATTGATATACAATCGCTTCTTCATAGTAGATGAGTCTTGAGTCTACGGTGTAGAGACACTGGAGTGAGAGTACAGGTACTCATTAGAGAACGAGGGCACAAAGCATGACCATCTCGAGCAATCATAAGGAAGTCTACCTTCTTGTTAATGACTGACTCGAAGCTACAGTGGTGTGCCTGGTTCTTTAACCTGAGGTGCATCGGTAGTTCACCTTGAGGGTTTTATAGTTTGACTACACCATGACTCGATCTGCTAGCCATTCGGAACCCTGAGGTGTATGTTGGCTATAGCATGTTTATTGTAGGAATTGGATTGCACTAAGAGGAAATCTATCTACCTTGGTGGATGAGGAGCAGTCCTATGATGATCATGAGAATCAAGTCCATAAGCCCATGGCCATGGCAGAGTAAAAAAATAGAAAAAGTTTTTATTAAGGTTTTCACATCAAACTTGAATCGAATGATTAAATCATATGATAGAAATTAGGGTTTGACGAGTTCACCTTAACCCTAATTTGATTGGAGCTCAAGATAGAAGAACTTAATCACACAAGTAGCTACATCGAGAGATTAATTTTCTATTTTGATGGGTTGCCACCATATACTGCTAGGTATCACTGGTGGATTTTGGGAGCAATTAGAATGATTTAGATGATTGATCATTCTAGTTGTCTGAATCAGAAGAGTTCTGATCCATTAAAAGAAGTTTCGATGATATCGATGATGGAGATTATGATATATCCCATTACCATACAGAACTGAACCTAACTAGATCATACAAATAAGAGTTTGGATCTGGATATCATCAATTTGACTAAGATAGTTTAATTGACTTGAATTAGATTCAATTAGGTTCAAAAAAATCATGCTAGCACACGGTTGAACCTAACGTTCTCCTTTTATTATCATTAAAAGTTGTCTCGACTGAGCCAAATGAGTTTGTGCTCACTCAAATACATTTACTTGATCTAATTGGAGCTTGTCTTGGTCAGAAAAGGGTTGTCTTAATTTATGAGATAAATTTGAGACAACACCTACCATTTTTCGTCACCTGCTAATTCTTGTCCTTTGACTTTGGTCTAACATTGACCTTTGACCCTTGGACATCTGCCCATGTATCATGTACTTATTGGAGAGTAGATAGGGGCTTGTCCTCTTTCTAAAATTTAGAAAGGAGGGGGTGCATGCCTAGGGAGGCATGCATCCATGGATAGGGATGCCTGGAGTCCCATATGGATGAAAATTCAGGTTGCTTCTTGGATTCTACTTAGGTGACCCTTACCCATAGACTTTGACTAGTCTTATGCACCATCTAAGAATGAATTTATGGGACTCTCATCTGATTGGATCAGATGATGTCATCCCACCAATCAGATTTAGATCTAATTGCACGAAGTAACGTGATTGTCCGGGATGATGTGGCACTACATGGCGCAGCAGGGTCTATATAAACCCTATCCACGCCACACTTTTAGAGAGTTTCTCTTAGCCACACCACAAGGCTGCCCCTCTTCCTCCTCTATGCCATCTTCTGATCCTCTCTCTCCTCACCACGCCCAAGGGATGTTGGGCTCCAGTTTGGTGCAATCCAGGTAAGAAAAAGTTGGCGAGAAAGGAAGAAGGCAGCACTGTTGCAGAGACAACTGCTGATCTTCAGAAGAAGTTTTGAAGATCCTCTAAATCAGATCTAGATCTACTTTTTGGAGAGGTGATAAAGAAGGAGAAGATCTCCAGATCCAGTCCATGGATACCGATAGAGGCTAGGCACTTGCATGACTAGATCTAGAATCTTAAGCAATTAGTAGGATCATCAAAGGATAATCAGATTACCCAACATCAAGATATAAATTAAATTAGATTTAATTTATTTTATTCATTAGATCTATAAAATTAGATTTGAAATATCTCAAATCTGATGTGGATGCTTGAGAGAAATTTTTGAAATATCTCTCTTAATTCGATCAGATCTGAACGAACTTGATCCAAAAAATTAGAATTTTTTCTTCAGTCAGGGCCTCTCCCTCCATCTCGTGTAAAATGAACGAGGCCTTCAGCTTTGCTCACATTAGGATGAGGTTCTCCTCCTATTCCTAATGAACTATGAGGGCACATAAGGGCCATTGTCAGGGCCTCTTCCCCTATCTCATCTAAAATGAATGAGGCCTTTGACTTTGCTCATGTTAGGATGAGGTTCTCCTCCTATTCCTAATGGACTGTGGGGGCACATAAGGAGCCATTGTCAGGGCCTCTCCCTCCATCTCATCTAAAATGAATGAGGCCTTCAACTTTGCTTACGTTAGGATGAGGTTCTCCTCCTATTTCTAATGGACTGTGGGGGCACATAAGGTGTTGTCAGAGCCTCTACCTCCATCTCGTCTAAAATGAATGAGGCCTTCGACTTTGCTCACGTTAGGATGAGGTTCTCCTCCTATTTCTAATGGACTGTCGGAGCACATAAGGGCCATTGTCAGGGCCTCTCCCCCCATCTCGTCTAAAATGAACGAGGCCTTCGACTTTGCTCACATTAGGATGAGGTTCTCCTCCTGTTCCTAACGGACTGTGGGGCCACATAAGGGCCATTATCAGGACCTCTTCCTCCATCTCATTTAAAATGAATGAGACCTTCAACTTGCTCATGTTAGGATGAGGTTCTCCTCATATTCCTACCATGGCCACTATTGATTGCTTCTTTTCGATAGTAAATTCTTAGATTCTCTGAGTTTCAAGATCGTGGGAGTGTTGTTCCTCCGAGCTCCTTCAAATAATAAGTTTTGGATCAGATGACCTCCTCTACTTCATACGGGCCTTTCCTGTTTGGGGCAAGCTTTTCCTGGCTCTGAGGCTGAAAGATGGCAGCTCATCGAAGTACTAAGCTCCCCCAGAGATAGCATTGATGATGCTAGAAGATGGCCGATCTTCTTGTTGTTCCTCCCTCATTGGTGGTTCTAGCTACGGTAGCGCCATTGGCTTGCTTTAGGTCAGCGTCCATGGAGCATTGAGGGGGGCGTAGTTGTGAAACCTTCAGGAGGGGAACTTCTTCGCATCCTTCTATTGGGGCTTCTTTGACGATGAGCTCGAGGAGTTCAGGCTCGCTTGCGCTCAAGGGGAGTCCGTGAGTGCGGCCGAGCTTCACTCGGCCCTCCATCAGCGGTGAGTCTATGTCGCTCTTCTATGGCTTCCTCATCCTTCATCTTGAAGGCTTCTTTCGTTCGAGCATATCCCTTAGCATGAGCTAGCAGATCGGTAAAGTCTCTAGTTTAGAAAGAAAAGCAAATCATTCTTCTGAAGGCTGCCCTTGAGTGTAGCCATCGCAACTGACTGGTCCAGGTTTCAGACATCCAATGTAGCAGCATTAAATTGGATGACATAAGCTTGGAGGGATTCTCCCTCCTTCTGCTTGATGTTCATCAGAAAATTCAAACCTCGATGTGGATGTCGACTACTGACGAAGTGAGCCATAAATTGATGGCTCATCTGATCAAAGAAGAAGATTGTACCCAACTTCAATATCGAGTATCGGTTTTTTGCTAGTCCCTTTAATATAGATGGAAAAGCTTGACATAATATGGCATTTAGTGTGCCATGGAGCAGCATCATGGTCTGGAAGGCCTCCAAGTGATCAACCAGATCAGAGGTTCCATCGTAGCTTTCAAGTTGGAAAAGCTTAAAGTTCGATGGAATGGGCTCTTGCATAATTCGGAGAGAGAAAGGAGTATTAGTGCAGACATCATCATGGGGAGCTGGGGCAATGTGGTGGAGTTCTTTAATCTGTCGATCCATCTCTCATAGTTTTTGATTGAGGACATCATCTCGATCGTAGATCTTGGATGGCTTTCGGTTGTAGATGGGAAAGGTCTCTTCTGGAGAAAAATTATGATCCGAACATGGATCCTCTGTTCTCTATTTTCTCTTCCCAGGGATGAAGGGTATGCTAGCCCAAGTACTCTTTCTTAGGGCCAATTCCAAACATCCTGATGGTGGGTTTTCTGATGGAATCACCATCGGAGGTTGCCACATGGCCTGCACCATCTCGGTGAATGCCAAACGACCTAGGGATAGTCCAAATGATAGGTATCTATGGCACTTGAGATTAGGTCATATAGCAGAAGATAGGATCAATAAATTGGAGAAAAATGGGCTATTGAGTCCATTGACTTCCGAGTCATATCCAACTTATGAATCTTATCTTCAAGACAAAATGACTAAACTCTCTTTTGTTGGACATGGGGAGAGGGCCACAGATCTTCTTGCCCTAGTACATACAGATGTGTGCGGCCCATTTGATGTGCTGGCTAGAGGCAATTTTGTCTACTTCATTACCTTTACCGATGATCTATCTAGGTATGGATATGTGTATCTTATGAGATACAAGTCTGAAGCTTTTGAAAAGTTCAAAGAATTCAGACATGAAGTAGAAAAACAAACTGAAAAAACCCATTAAGGATTCTTCGATCAGATCGAGGAGGTGAATACCTTAGCCAAAAATTTCTAGACTATCTAAAGAAAAATGGCATAGTCTCTCAATGGACTCCACCAGGAACACCTCAACTCAATGGGGTTTCAGAACGGAGAAATCGAACTCTATTAGATATGGTTCGATCCATGATGAGCTTCACAGACCTCCCTGATTTCTTTGGGGACACTCATTGTTAACTTCAATTTATCTACTGAATAGGATTTCCTCTAAAATCGTTCCTACCACACCGTATGAGATATGGCATGGTAAGAAATCAAGTCTGAGTCATCTCAGAATTTGGGGTTGTCCGGCTCATGTCAAAAGACAACAAGCGGACAAGTTAGAGTTTAGGTCCTTTAGAGCTCGATTCATAGGATATCCTAAAGAGTCATTAGGATACTATTTCTACATTCCAGAAGATCATAATGTGATTGTGAGTCGACATGCCATCTTTCTTGAAAAATAGTTTATTCAAGATAGCGGCATTGGAAAGGCAGATCAAGCTTGATGAGAAAGTCTCACAAGTACAACGAGCTAAGGACCAATTGGAACCAAATCAGGTTGAGCCAATAAGAACACTACCTCCTCCACCTCATAGATCGAAAAGAGTTTCCTGTCCCCCTGAAAGATACTTAGGTATTATTTCAGAGGACGTAGAGAAAATGTTCCTCGTAGGTAATGGTGCTCATGGTGATGATCCCAAAACCTATAATGAGGCGATATCAGATATCGACTCCGAGAAATGGCTAGAGGCAATGCAGTCAGAAATTGACTCGATGCACTCAAACCAAGTTTGGACCTTGGTAGATCCACCAGAAGGTATAGTACCTATTGGGTGTAAATGGATCTTCAAGAGAAAGATTGGTGCAGATGGGAATGTGGAGACATTCAAGGCTAGACTAGTGGCAAAAGGTTATAGTCAACGCGAAGGCATTGACTATCAGGATACCTTTTCTCTAGTGGCTATGCTCTATCCACACATTGCTTGCCATTGCAGCCTATTTTGATTATGAAATATGGCAAATGGACGTGAAAATGGCATTCTTAAATGGATATCTTGAGGAAGATATCTATATGGAACAGCCACTAGGTTTCACATCCAGTGATACTGATCACAAGGTTTGCAAGCTGCAAAGGTCCATATATGGACTTAAGCAAGCATCTCGAAGCTGGAACACTCGTTTTAGTGATGTGATCAAAACGTTTGATTTCATCAAAAACGAAGAGAAACCGTGTGTTTTCAAAAAGGTCAGTGGGAGCGCTGTTATCTTCCTCATATTGTACGTGGATGACATCCTCCTTATTGGGAATGATATTCCCATGATGACAACAGTCAAATTATGGTTGTCCAAGGAAATTCTCCATGAAAGACCTAGGTGAAGCATCCTTTATTCTAGGAATTAAGGTCTATAGGGATAGACCGAATAGGATGCTAGGACTTTCACAGAAGATGTACATAGAGGAAAGTACTAAAGAGGTTTAGTATGGAAAAACTCTAAGAGGAGGATTAATACCCTTCAGACATGGTATTCATCTTTCCAAGAAGATGTGCCCCAGCACACCTGAGGAAATAGAATGCATGAGCAAGATCCTTATGCTTCTGCAATAGGGAGCCTCATGTATGCCATGCTATGTACACGACCTGATATAGCCCATGCTGTGAGTGTCACAAGCAGATATCAATCCAATCCAGGTGAAGAACACTGGACTTCTGTGAAATGTATCCTTAAGTACTTGAGAAGAACTAAGGATATGATGTTGGTCTTTGGTAATGGAGAACTCCAAGTTCAGGGATACACAGACTCAGATTTCATGTCCGATATAGATGATCGAAAGTCGACATCTAGGAGTCTATTTGTGTGCAATGGTGGTGCTGTCAGCTGAAAGAGTTTCAAGCAAATGGTGATAGCAAATTCCACCATGGAAGCAGAATATATCGCTGCATCAGAAGCTATGAAGGAAGCATTCTGGTACAAGAAGTTTGCTATAGAAATTGAAGTAATGCCATCAGATGCCATTCCTCTATACTGCGACAACAATGGCGCCATAGCCCCTGCTAAGGAGCTGAGGTCTCACCAGAAATCCAAGCACATTGAGCGGCGATACCACCTCATCCATGATTACCTCGAGAAAGGTTACGTCGAGGTCAAGAGAGTCAACTCCTATAGATAATGTGGCAGACCCACTTACAAAGCCGTTGGGCCAGCAGAAGATCGAAGCCCACCTTGAGAAGATGGGACTTAGACTTGTAGCCAATTGGCTTTAGGACAAGTGGGAGATTGTTAGATATATGTGCCCTAGAAGCCAGAATTGGCTGACACTTGTAATACACTTCTAGGGGCAAAATTATAATTTTGACTATAATAAATAAAATGGGTTATTTTCTATCACATATGTGTATTTAGTGTCTGTGATACATCCTTTGAGTTAATGGTAATGATAATTCATATTTTCAAGAGTTGAAAATTTAAGACATGAATAATCATTATTAACTCATAAAATGCTTCCGACCATAGGATCATCACGAGGATGGTGATTGATCCGGAAGGTTGGTGTACAATCGCTTCTCTTTAGTAGATGAGTCTTGAGTCTATGGTGTGGAGACACCGGAGCGAGAGTACAGGTACTCGTTAGAGAACGAGGGCACTGAGCGTGACCACCTCGAGTAGTCATTAGGGAGTCTACCTTCTCGTCAATGACTGACTCGATGCTGCAGTAGTGTGTCTGGTTCTTTGACCTGAGGTGCATCGGCAGTTCACCTTGAGGGTGTTATAGTTTGACTACACCATTACTCGGTCTCCTAGCCATATGGAACCCTGAGGTGTATGTTGGCTATAGCATGTTCATTGTAGGAACTGGATTGCATCAAGATGGAATCTATCTACCTCGGTGGTAGAGGAGCAGCCCTATGATGATCATGAGAATCAAGTCCAGAAAGTCCATGGCCATGGTAGAGTGAAATAATAGAAAGAGTTTCTATTTAGATTTTCACATTGGACTCGAATCGAATGATTACATCATATGACAGAGACTAGGGTTTGACGAGTTCACCTTAACCCTAATCTGATCGGGGCTCAAGATAGAAGAACTTAATCACACAGGTAGCTGCACCAAGAGGTTCGCATTCAGCTCTGATGGGTTGCCACCATATACTGCTAGGTGTCACTGGTGGATTTTGGGAGCAATTAGAATGATTTAGATGATCGATCATTCTAGCTGTTCGAATCAGAAGAGTTCTGATCCATCGAAAGGAGTTTCGATGATGTCGATGATAGAGATCATGACATATCCCATTACCATACAGAACTGAACCTAACTGGGTCACACAAACAAAGGGTTTGAATCTGGTGATCATCAATTGAACTGATCTAGTTCAATTGATCTGAATGAGATTCAATTAGGTTCAAGGAAATCGTGCTAGCACTCGATTGAACCTAACGTTCTTCTTTTACTATCATAAAATAAGTTGTCCTGACTGAGCCAAAGGAGTTTGTGCTCAATCAGAGGCCTTCATATGGTCTGACTGGAGGTTGTCCAAGTCAGAAAAGGTTGTCTTATTTTGTAAGACATTACCTGCCATTTTTGGTCACCTACCATTTCTTGTTCTTTGACTTTGGTCAAAAGTCTACCTTTGACTGGTCAAATGTTGACCATTGACACTTTGACTTTTGACCACATGTCATGCACCTATTGGAGAGCTGGTGGGGGCCTTGTCCCCCTGCCAGAACCTGGCAAGGAGAAGGGCGCACGCCACCCTAGGCGTGTGCCCAAGTTGGAGGCGCCTAGGAGTCCTTGTTGGACAAGGACTCCATCTCCTTTTTGGATTCCAATTAGAGTTCTTCTAAGAACCAACTTTGACTGGTCTTAGGGCCCTCTAAGGAGGAATCCAGGGGACTCTATTTCCCACCAATCAGATTTAGATCTGATTTCACAAAGGGTTGTGATTGGTTGGGAAAGAAGAGGAGTTGGATCACAGACGAGTCTATAAATAAGACCCTGCCGCCCACCCAGATTGTGATTGGAAGTGATTAAAAGGAATCACAATTCCCATGCCCCAAGGCTGCCTCTCCCCTCTTCCTCCATGCCAAACCACCTTCTCCCTCTCCTCTCCACGTCCAAAAGGAGTTTTGGATTTTTGGTTGGTGCGATTCAGATCAAAGAAAGGCGATTCAAAAGTTAGAAGGCTGCGCTGCTGCAAAAGGACGACTGCTGATCTTCAAAAGGAGTTTTGAAGATCCTCCAAATTAGATCTAGATCTGATTTTAGAGACGTGATAGAGAAGAAGAGGATCTCCAGATCAAGCCCGAGTGGATACTGGTAGAGGCTAGGCGCTTGCATGGCTAGATCCAGAACCATCTGCTGCATACAAGATCATCAATGGATAATTAGATTATCCAAATCAGATAAATTTAATTTAATTTAATTTATCATTATTTTATTTTATTTATTAAAATAATAAAAATTAGATCTAAAATATCCCAGATCTGATATAGATCAAAAAGAAAAATTTTTGAAATATATCTCTTGATTTGATCAGATCTGAACGAACCTAGATCGGGAAATCAGGATTTTCCTTCAAAATTTTTAATGATAATTAAAGGAGAACATTAGGCTCAATCGTGTGCTAGCATGATTTTCTTGAACCTAAATGAATCTTATTCAAATCAATTAAACTGGGTTAGTCCAATTGATGATATCCAAATCGAAATCCTTATTTGTGTGATCCAATTAGGTTCAGTTTTGTGTGGTAATGAGATACGTCACGATCTCTATCATCGACGTCATCGAAACACCTTTTAGTGGATTAGAACTTTTTTGATTCAGACAATTAGTATGATTGATCATCTAAATCATTTTAATTGCTCTCAAAATCCACCAGTGACACCTAGCAGCATGTGATGGCAACCCATCAGAACTGAAAATAAATCTCTCGGTGTAGTTACCAATGTTGTTAAGTTCTTCTATCTTGAGCCCTGGCTAGATTAGGGTTAAGGTAATCTCGTCAAACCCTAATATCCATCATATGATTAATCATTCGATTCAAGTCCAATGTGAAAATCTTAACAGAAACTCTTTCTATTATTTCACTTTGCCATGGCCTTGGGCTTATGGACTTGATTCTCATGATCACTATAGGGCTACTCTTCATCTACCCTAGTAGATAGATTTTCTATTGGTGCAATCCAATTCCTACAATGAATATGCTATAGCCAACATACACCTCAGGGTTCTGAATGGCTAGGAGACCGAGTCATGGTGTAGTCAAACTATAATATCCTCAAGGTGAACTGTCGATGTACCTTAGGTCAAAGAACCAGACACAACTTTGGTTTTGAGCCAGTCATTGATGAGAAGGTAAACTTCCTAATGACTGCTCGAGGTGGTCATGCTCAGTGCCCTCATTCTCTAGCAAGTACCTGTACTCTCGCTCTGGTATCTCTACATCGTAGACTCAAGACTCATCTACTATAAAGAAGTGATTGTACACCAACCTTCTGGATCAATCACCATCCTCATGATGATCCTACAGTCAGGAGCATTTTATGAGTTAATAATGAAAATTCATATCTTAAATTTTCAACTTTTGAAAGTAAGAACTACCATTGCCACTAACTCAAGGGATGTATCACAGACACTAAATATACATTATGATAGAAAATAATCTTTTATTTATTTATAGTCAATAATTATATTTTGCTCTTAAAAGTGTATAACAGGTGTCAGCTAATCTGGTTCTAGAGCACATATCTAACAAACTTCCACTTGACCTAAAGCCAATTGGCTAAATCTAAGTCCCATCTTCTCAAGGTGGGTTTGATCTTCTACTGGTCCAATGACTTTGTTATGGGTCGCCGCATTATCTTGTGGTGGCGATTCTCTATTCTCTCT
>QRFJ01005380.1:0-26224 GCA_006176705.1 Cocos nucifera | reverse complement strand
CTCTTGGTGCAGCTACCTGTGTGATTAAGTTCTTCTATCTTGAGCCCCGATCAGATTAGGGTTAAGGTGAACTCGTCAAACCCTAGTTTCTATCATATGATGTAATCATTCGATTCAGGTCTGATGTGAAAATCTAAATAGAAACTCTTTCTATTATTTCACTCTGCCATGGCCATGGGCTTTAGGACTTGATTCTCATGATCATCATAGGGCTGCTCCTCTACCACCAAGGTAGATAGATTCCATCTTGATGCAATCCAGTTCCTACAATGAACATGCTATAGCCAACATACACCTTAGGGTTCTATATGGCTAGGAGACCGAGTAATGGTGTAGTCAAACTATAACACCCTCAAGGTGAACTATTGATGCACCTCAGGTCAAAGAACCAGACACACTACTACAGCATCGAGTCAGTCATTGACGAGAAGGTAGACTTCCTAATGACTACTCGAGGTGGTCACGCTCAGTGCCCTCATTCTCTAATGAGTACCTATACTCTCGCTTCGGTGTCTTTGCACCGCAGACTCAAGACTCATCTACTAAAGAAAAGTAATTGTACACCAACCTTTCAAATCAATCACCATCCTCGTGATGATCCTATGGTCGAGAGCATTTTATGAGTTAATAATGATTATTCATGTCTTAAATTTTTAACTCTTGAAAATATGAATTATCATTACCATTAACTCAAAGGATATATCACAGATACTAAATACACATGTGTGATCGAAAATAACCCATTTTATTGATTATAGTCAAAATTATAATTTGGCCCCTAGAAGTGTATTACAAATGTTAGCCAATTCTGGCTTCTAGGGCACATATATCTAACACCTCAATCCTCCATCTCTTCACCGATCCTTTGGATCCGCTGGCCTCTTCTCATTGAAGTCCCCTCGAGATAGTATTGATGACACCAAGAGGTGGCCGATCTTCTTGGTCCTCCCCCCTCCATGGTACTACCCTCAGCTGATCCTCCCGCCCTTTGGGCCGTCTCTACAGGAATCGGCCAAGTCTACCTCGCCTGACGAGCTCTTCGATCACATCCTGGAGTTGGATGCACTCCTTAGTGTCCTGATCGTAGTCTCGATGATAAAGGCAGAACTTATTGGGATTGCATTTGCTGGGGTGGGAACGCATCTTCTCTGGTCTCAAAAGTTATTTCCTGATTTTCATCAGCACTTGGATCTTCGGAGCGTTAAGGGGGGCGTAGTTGTGAAATCTCCATTGGGAAGAACCTCGGTGCTGGGGAGAACCTCGGTGTGTCCTTCCATCGGGGCTTCCCCACCTTCGAGCTTGAGGGAGAGTTCGAGCTCGCGTGCGCCCAAAAGGAGTCTAGGAATGCGATCGAGCTTTACTCAACTTCCCTTCTTCGACGGGCCGACCCGGCTTGCCAACTTGTCGCTTGCCACCAACTTCATCATCCTTGGTCTTGAAGGCCTCCTCAGTCCGGGCATAACCTTCAGCCCGAGCTAGCATGTCAGAAAGGTCCCTAGGATACTTCTTTTTCAGGAAGAACAACAAGTCATTCTTCTGAAGGCCGCCCTTGAGCATGGCCATTGCAACAGACTATTCCAGGTCTCGAACCTCCAGTGCCATGGCATTAAACTGGATGACATAAGTCCGGATGGATTCCTCTTGCTTCTGCTTGACATTCATCCGAGAATTCAAACTTCGACGCGGATGCCGACTACTGATGAAGTGGGCTGCAAATTGCTAGCTCATATGATTAAACGATAAGATGGTACTCAGCTTAAGCATCGAGTACCAGTTCCTGGTGGCTCCCTTAAGGGTTGAGGGAAAAGCCTGGCACAAAATAGCGTCTGATGCGCCATGGAGCAACATCATCATCCGAAAGGCTTCCAGGTAGTAGACTGGATCGGTGGTCCCATCATAACTCTCGAACTGTGGAAGCTTGAAGTTTGGCAGGATTGGTTCCTGCATAATTTTCTACGAAAAGGGAAGGTCAGCACGAACATCATTACCATGAGAGGAGGGAATGTGCTGGAGTTCTTCGATCGGTCAGCTCATTTCTAAGAGCCTTTGATCCAAGAGATCTTCACGATCTTTGATCTCCAAGATTTTCTGGTAGAATGGGTGTGAAGCTTCCCCCTAGATTGAGTCATGGTCCGAGCAGGAGCCTTCCCTCCTCTGTTTCCCCCTTTCGAGGATCAAAGGTTGGGTAGCCCAAGTTGACCATTCCTAGACCGGACCATAGGGCTCTGGAGAATCCCATGCCGATTGAGCCAGTGCCGGGGCCTACTGGTGTATGGCCTGCACTGCCTGCATCACCTCCATGAGATCACGAACCTACTGGACGAGCAGGTTGAATTGCTCTGAATCCACCATAGCTATAGATGGAACCTGGGTTGCTAGAGCTGGAGTGGGAGCAGATGGATCTGAGCGGGATCGAGCTGCGGAGGCCGTTGATCGTTGGGTTGAAGCTTTTCAAGGAGGCATTTTTTCTGGAAAGAACTTTAGATCGCTGTTGAGCACTCCTTTAAGATCGAGGGAACCTCAAGAATAGTGGACCCTTCCTCTAGCACCAAATCTATTGGTGCAAAATTTGGTTGATGCCAGATCGAGCTGGAGTGGAAGGGGATGAGGTTGCCGTCGGTGACCTACAAAACAAAGTTCCATCCAGAGTTGATGGAGGTAGCTCCGACAGGACCCTCCGATGGTCAAGTTAGCTCTGACCAACAGAAGTGGAGTGCTCAGTATGGAGTTCGATAGAGTTTCGAGGAGGAGATAACAGCTTAGAACCTGGCGTAAGCGTATCTGGAGGATCCTTTTTATAGGCGGAGCTTGTTGTAACTGCCTTGATTAATGATTATCGTAACCATCCTGATCAATGCCGATCGTTATTGACTTGATAAATGCCAATCATTATTGACTTGATAAATGACAATCATTATTATCGTGTAATCGTTTAGTAGTGGGATCGCCTGTAGGAATCCATCAACAGTCTGTAAGGAGTTTGGCTTCCATAGAAGTCCGACAGGAGGAGTCCAACTGCTGAGGACTTCGGCTCCCGTAGAAGCCCGATTAGAGGAGTCCAGCTGCTGAGGAGTTTGGCGCCCGTAGAAGCCCGACTGAAGGAGATGTCTGGGGAGTCCGATTCCTGAGAAGTTCGACCACTGAGGAGTTCGATCGGGGCTCGATCGCTAATGAGTTCGATCGGCTGAATGGGTTCGAAAGGGGCTCGACCGCTAAGGAGCTCTGCTAAGGCTTATCTACTGATGCTTTTTCTTGACTACTGATTGCATTATCGGCTGAGCATCTGACTGGACTTCGATGGAAGCTAGGTTTATCTCCAATAGATCTAAATTAAAAAATTAAAAATTAAATAATTTAGATCTAAGATGTATGAGATGCATGACTAGACTAGGAATAGAATTATTCTACACGTAGTCTAACATGATCATAATTTTAATTTAATTAATTATAATTTTTAGATTTATTTATTTACTATTTTCTGATATTATAAATATTATAATTAAATCTAAAAAATAGAAAATAAATTTATTTAATATGTTCATATGAGATATGATAGTTGCATGTTTAGACTAGTTGTAGAATAGTTTGACAAAATTATCTAGAATAAATTTTAATTTGATATGATCAAATTTAAATTTTATTTTTTAGATATTTATGAGATAATTTAGATCTAAAAATATGCATGATATGATACATGAGATGTATGCAAAACATATGCCTTTTAGTTAGATCTAATTTTTATATATGAGATATATGATATAGATCTATAACTTAGTTTTGTAGATTTATCATGTTTCCTGATTAAGGCGTTCCTCCTTGGCCGTCCGGTCATAAGAACGAAGAAGGGTTTAAAGGCCCTCTCCTTTCCATTCGATGGGGTGTTCTTATGATGTGTAGGGGTGCTGCGTGTTCGTCCTTAATCAGAAATCCCAAAACTTACTTTCTGCAAAACCCTAGATCCTGAAATCCCTAGGATTTTATATGCATATTTTGTTTATGAACCCTAAACTTAATTAAAAATTAAGATTTATGGAAAATATTAATTTGGTCTAAAATTGAGAATTTTTAGATCTAAGACATATTCATAATACTGGGTTCGGGCTTGGGTAGCTCAATTAGGTCTAAGCGGTTGATCAAACCGAATCAAGAGTTGGTTAGATGGGATATCAACAATGCTTAAATTGACCAGCCTAATAGGATTAAGTCTGGGTCAAGATCGAGTCACATGAGTTATTGATCAAGCAAGACCTAATTAGGCTCAGAGGTTAGAGTCTGGATTGTAGGCTAACCCAATTGGTTCTGACTCAACAATTTGGTGTCTAAGGTAAGTTTGGCAGATACGACCGACTGGTTTTTAATTGGAAGCTACTCGACCTCGAATGCGTTCTTGTCGAGTTAATGGCATATTCCTTCCACCGGTCTCACTTACCTGGCCATATCTGTTGACACAGTTCTGATCTGAGGTGGCTAATAATCCGAGCTAACCCATGCCACTAGGTTAGTCATAATTGTTATGACTAAGTCCAAGTCTAGTTTAATGAGACCTAAATCAAATTCTCCCTAAGAAAAGATTAAGTCTAAGGTCTTCCACCATTGTAGATGTGCGGGCCCTTCCCGGGGTTGATTGTTCTCGGCTGGATACAGTGGCTCAGTTGCACCGGGAAGATGCAACCATGTCTATTAGGCATTGGATGCTATGGGCTGGAGGATGAGATTGGGCTCAATATTCTAGGATACGGTGAGAGACCCAATTAGGAATCCCAGTCTATGCAAATGGTGGGTCTGACTTAACTAAGGAGTGGATCAATATTCTAGGATATACGGTGAGATTCATGAATTAGAGACCAAGTTTGGGTGCACCATGATTAGAGAATCATTGAACAAGAGTTGTTCACTCATTGGCTAACCCATCACCAATAACTGTTAGGTGAGGTGATGAGTCAGTTGGTGAGACCGCACCACCCACTAGAAATCATCAATCATGGAGATTTTCGCATCTCCATACAGAGAGGAGTGTAGGGATCCGAGAAAATAGTGGGAGCTAATTTGTTTAAAAATAAAATTTCCCTAAATAAATTGGTCAAGTCTTAAAATTACAGTATCTAACTAGAATCTTTGACTCTCTACAGGAAAAGAAAAATGTCTGCGTCCAACCCACTAGGCACGTATCCTGGACACACATAGACTGACTGGACCCAATTATAAAGATTGGCTCAGGAACTACAAAATTATTTTGGGTTCAGAGAAGTTAACACATGTTTTGGACCAGGACCCTCCCACCTTACCAGCTCGTCCATCCACTGAACAGAGAGCATCTCTGGAAAAATGGATTGACGAAGATAATAAGGCCAGATACTACATGTTGGGCTCGATGTCTGATGAGCTCCAGCGCCAACATGAAGATATCAAGGACTGCTCGCCAAATGTTGGCTCACCTGCAAGGAGATGTTTGGTGAACAGAGTCGCGCAGCCAAATATCAAGTCACGAAACGACTTTTTAAGGCTAAGATGCGTGATGGGCAGTCAGTCCAAGATCACTGTCTGACATGATGATCAAGGACATGGAAGAGCTTGAGAAGCTCGGTGTGAAGTTAGGACTTGGATCTATGCAGAATGATATTATTCTGCAATCCTTGACTGATGCATATGGGCAATTCATCATGAATTACCACATGCATAAACTTCAGAAATTCCTTGGCCGAGTTGATGAATATGCTGGTTACCGCTGAGCTTTCTATGAAAGGTTCTAAAGGCTCAGTTCTTGCTATGGAATGGACTTCTTCCAAAAAAAAAAGTCTTATGGAAAGAAAAAGAAGTCTGTGAAAAAGCAAGAAGGTGGAAGGATCAAAGAAGAAGAAGGCAGAGCCGAAGAAAAAGGCCGATGGCAAAGGAAAGTATTTCCATTGCAACAGCGAACGGCCATTGGAAGCGGAACTGCCCTACATTACCTGGCCACCCTGAAGAACAAGAAGAAGAAGGTCCTTCTGGAGGTATGCTCATTATTGAGTCTAACCTTACGGTTTCTTCTGCATCCAGTTGGGTGCTTGACTCTAGGTTCTAGTGCTCATTTGTGCACTTTCATGCAGGGTCTTGAGGATAGCAGGAGGCTGAGGGATGGAGACATGATCCTATGCATCGAAAATGGAGCAAGGATTGCTGCAGTTGCCATGGAAACATACCCTCTTTGATTACCATCTGGTTTAGACTTAGTACTTAAAAGACTGTTATTATGTGCCTGCAGCTAGCAGGAATTTGATTTCTGTTTCATGCTTAGCACAAGAAGGTTATGTGATCACCTTTTCTTAAGGACCATTGTAACATTCTTTATGAAAGAAATAAAATTGCAAATGGTTTCCTTATTAATGGTCTTTATAGTTGCATATTGATGTATCCTATTTTAACTATCGAGCAAAACGTGAATGCCAAACGACCTAGGGATAGTCCAAACGACAGATATCTATGGCACCTGAGATTAGGTCATATAGCAGAAGATAGGATTAACAAATTGGAGAAAAATGGGCTATTGAGTCCATTGACTTTTGAGTCATATCCAACTTGTGAATCTTGTCTTCAAGGCAAAATGACTAAACTCCCTTTTGTTGGACATGGGGAGAGGGCCACAGATCTCCTTGCCCTAGTACATACTGATGTGTGCGGCCCATTTGATGTGCCGGCTAGAGGCAATTTTGTCTACTTCATTACCTTTACCGATGATCTGTCTAGGTATGGGTATGTGTATCTTATGAGACACAAGTCTGAAGCCTTTGAAAAGTTCAAAGAATTCAGACATGAAGTAGAAAAACAAACTAGAAAACCCATTAAGGTTCTTCGATCAGATCGAGGAGGTGAATACCTTAGTCCGGAAATTTCCTAGACTATCTTAAGGAAAATGGCATAGTCTCTCAATGGACTCCACCAGGAACACCTCAACTCAACGGGGTTTCAGAATGGAGAAATCGGACTCTATTGGATATGGTTCGATCCATGATGAGCTTCACAGACCTCCCTGATTTTCTTTGGGGACATAGTCATATTAACTTCAATCTATTTACTGAATAGGGTTCCCTCTAAAACCGTTCCTACCACACCGTATGAGATATGGCACGGTAAGAAACCAAGTCTGAGTCATCTCAGAATTTGGGGTTGTCCGGCTCATGTCAAAAGACAACAAGCGGACAAGTTAGAGTTTAGGTCCTTTAGAGCTCGATTCATAGGATATCCTAAAGAGTCATTAGGATACTATTTCTACATTCCAGAAGACCACAATGTGATTGTGAGTCGACATGCCATATTTCTTGAAAAATAGTTTATTCAAGATAGCGGCATTGGAAAGCAGATTAAGCTTGATGAGAAAGTCTCACAAGCAGCAACGAGCTAAGGACCAAGTGGAACCAAATCAGGTTGAGCCAATAAGAACACTACCTCCTCCACCTCGTAGATCGGAAAGAGTTTCCCGTCCCCCTGAAAGATACTTAGGTATTATTTCAGAGGAAGTAGAGAAAATGTTCCTCGTAGGTAATGGTGCTCATGGTGATGATCCCAAAACCTACAACGAGGCGATATCAGATATCGACTCCGAGAAATGGCTTAGAGGCAATGAAGTCAGAAATTGACTCGATGCACTCAAACCAAGTCTGGACCTTGGTAGATCCACCAGAAGGTATAGTACCTATTGGGTGTAAATGGATCTTCAAGAGAAAGATTGGTGCAGATGGGAATGTGGAGACATTCAAGGCTAGACTAGTGGCAAAAGGTTATAGTCAACGCATGAAGGCATTGACTATCAGGATACCTTTTCCCCAGTAGCTATGCTAAAATCCATCCGCACATTGCTTGCTGTTGCAGCCTATTTCGATTATGAAATATGGCAAATGGACGTGAAAACGGCATTCTTAAATGGATATCTTGAGGAAGATATCTATATGGAACAGCCGCTAGGTTTCACATCCAGTGATACTGATCACAAGGTTTGCAAGCTGCAAAGGTCCATATATGGACTTAAGCAAGCATCTCGGAGCTGGAACACTCATTTCAATGATGTGATCAAAAATTTGGTTTCATCAAAAATGAAGAGGAACCATGTGTTTTCAAAAGGGTCAGTGGGAGCGCTGTTGTCTTCCTCGTATTGTACGTGGATGACATCCTCCTTATTGGGAATGATATTCCCATGTTGACATCAGTCAAGATGTGGTTGTCTAAAGGAATTCTCCATGAAAGACCTAGGTGAAGCATCCTTTATTCTAGGAATTAAGGTCTATAGGGATAGACCGAATAGGATGCTAGGACTTTCACAGAAGATGTACATAGAGGAAGTACTAAAGAGGTTTAGTATGGAAAACTCTAAGAGGGGATTAATACCCTTCAGACATGGTATTCATCTTTCCAAGAAGATGTGCCCCAGCACACCTGAGGAAATAGAACGCATGAGCAAGATCCCTTATGCTTCTGCAATAGGGAGCCTCATGTATGCCATGCTATGTACACGACCTGATATAGCCCATGCTGTGAGTGTCACAAGCAGATATCAGTCAAATCCAGGTGAAGAACACTGGACTTCTGTGAAATGTATCCTTAAGTACTTGAGAAGAACTAAGGATATGATGTTGGTCTTTGGTAATGGAGAACTCCAAGTCAAGGGATACACAGACTCGGATTTCATGTCCGATATAGATGATCGAAAGTCGACATCTGGAGTCTGTTTGTGTGCAATGGTGGTGCTGTCAGCTGGAAGAGTTCCAAGCAAACAGCAATAGCAGATTCCACCATGGAAGCAGAATATATCACTGCATCAGAAGGCTGCATAAAGGAAGCATTCTGGTACAAGAAGTTTGCTGCACAGAAATTGGAGTAATGCCATCAGATGCCATTCCTCTATACTGCGACAATAATGGCACCATAGCCCTTGCTAAGGAGCCGAGGTCTCACCAGAAATCCAAGCACATTGAGCGGCGATAGCACCTCATCCGCGATTACCTCGAGAATGGTTACGTCGAGGTCAAGAGAGTTGACTCTACAGACAATGTGGCAGACCCACTTACAAAGCCGTTGGGCCAGCAGAAGATCGAAGCCCACCTTGAGAAGATGGGACTTAGACTTGTAGCCAATTGGCTTTAGGACAAGTGGGAGATTGTTAGATATATGTGCCCTAGAAGCCAGAATTGGCTGACACTTGTAATACACTTCTAGGGGCAAAATTATAATTTTGACTATAAATCAATAAAATGGGTTATTTTCTATCACATATGTGTATTTAGTGTCTGTGATACATCCTTTGAGTTAATGGTAATGATAATTCATATTTTCAAGAGTTGAAAATTTAAGACATGAATAATCATTATTAACTCATAAAATGCTCCCGACCATAGGATCATCATGAGGATGGTGATTGATCTGGAAGGTTGGTGTACGAATCGCTTCTCTTTAGTAGATGAGTCTTGAGTCTATGGTGTGGAGACACCAGGAGCGAGAGTACAGATACTCGTTAGAGAATGAGGGCACTGAGCGTGACCACCTCGAGTAGTCATTAGGAAGTCTACCTTCTCGTCAATGACTGACTCGATGCTGCAGTGGTGTGTCTGGTTCTTTGACCTGAGGTGCATCGACAGTTCACCTTGAGGGTGTTATAGTTTGACTACACCATAACTCGATCTCCTAGCCATATCGAAATCCTGAGGTGTATGTTGGCTATAGCATGTTCATTGTAGGAACTGGATTGCATCAAGATGGAGATCTATCTACCTCGGTAGGTAGAGGAGCAGCCCTATGATGATCATGAGAATCAAGTCCATAAAGCCCATGGCCATGGTAGAGTGAAATAATAGAAAGAGTTTCTATTTAGGGTTTTCACATTGGACTTGAATCGAATGATTACATTCATATGACAGATATTAGGGTTTGACGAGATTCACCTTAACCCTAATCTGATCGGGGCTCAAGATAGAAGAACTTAATCACACAGGTAGCTACACTGAAGAGGTTCACTTTCAGTTCTGATGGATTGCCACCATATACTGCTAGGTGTCACTGGTGGATTTTGGAAGCAATTAGAATGATTTAGATGATCGATCATACTAGTTGTTTGAATCAGAAAAGTTTTGATCCATCGAAAGGTATTTTGATGATGTCGATGATAGGGATCATGACATATCCCATTACCATACGGAACTAAACTTAACTAGATCACACAAATAAGGGTTTGGATCTGGATATCATCAATTGGATTAACCCAGTTCAATTGATTTGAATAAGATTCAATTATGTTCAAGAAAATTGTGCTAGCACATGATTAAGCCTAATATTCTCCTTCAACAATCATTAAAACTTGTCTCATCTGAGCCAAATTTATTTTGGCTCACTCAAGAACCTTTACTTGCTCTAACTGGAGCTTGTCTAGTTAAAAAAGGGTTGTCTTAATTTATAAAATAAATTTGAGACAACACCTTTCATTTTCCATCACCTGCTAAATCTTATCTTTGGATTTTGGTCAAATGTTGACCTTTGACACTTAGACATCTGCACATGTGTCATGCACCCATAGGAGAGAACCTTGGCCCTTGTCCCCCTACTAAATAGTACTCAGGCAAGGGGTGCATGCCTAGGGAGGCATGCACCCCATGAAGATAAAATTTGAAGTCCCATACAGATGGAACTCTGGTTGCTTCAGGGAATCAAACTAGATAGCACCAAGAAGACTTGTTTGACCCAGTCTTGGTGCCATCTAAGGAGAGTTTTGAGGGACTCTAATTTGATTAGATCAGATGATGTCATTCTACCAATCAGATTTAGATCTGATTGCATAAAGGGTCATGATTGGCCAGGATGATGTGGCATTGCATGGTGCAGTAGGATCTATGTAAACCCTATCTGCACCATGACTAATGAGCTTCTGCCCTTAGCCCATGCCACAAAGCTTTTCTCCCTCCTTCTCCATGCCACCCACTAGTCCTCTCTCTCCTCTCCATGCCTAAGTGGTTTTGGGCACGAGTTAGATGCGATTCAAGCAAGTAAAAGGTGACAGAAAAGGAAGAAGGCAGCACTGCTGTAAGAGACAATGATTGTTCTTCAAAAGAGTTTTTGAAGACCTTCAAGATCAGATCTAGATCTAATTTTTGGATGATTGATTGAGAAGGAGAAGATCTTCAAATTCTGTCTGAGTGGATATCGGTAGAGGCTAGGCGCTTGCATGGCTACATCCAGAACCTCAGGCAAACATCGAAATCATCATAGGATAATTGGATTACACCAAATAAAGGTATAATTAAATTAAATTAAATTAAATTTTTATTTTATTTTATTTTATCAGATCAATAAGATCAAATTTGAAGAGTCTTAGATCTGATTAAGATCTTAAAGAAAAAATTTTAAAGTATTCCTCTTGATCCAATCAAATCTGAACGAACCTAACCCAAAAAATAAGATTTTTTTCCTTCAAAATTCTAGATCTATTTTCTTCAATATGGATTGGTTGTCCTCTTAACCAAGGAGTGTGAAGATACTAGTATAGCATATAGGTGAGATGTAGGGGTACGTCATCACTGAACATGACCAACTCGAAAGCGTTCTACTGTCAAAAATTGCACTGATGGGATATGGGTATAAGTATTCCTTAGACTTGAGATCACCATGGTGAGTTGAAAGCAACTCATTGAGCTTTGGTGCCGAACTATCTAAATTTTTAATTTAGTGATGAAAAAATTTTAGGCATAGTCAAGTACTTATAAAGTTAGTGAGTGATCAAGATGGGATTGACCACTCCAAGAATTTGGAGATAATGCATCATCGTATTTCAATGTAGGAAAATCTTAGCCAGGATAATCCAAGTGATGGATTTGATATTTTGAAATATAATGTGGATGATTTAATTATGGTTGATAGTTAAACTTTAAGTCATTCTATGAGCATTCATGGTCAAGGAGATAAATTATATAGAAACTATTTCCACATGGGTTCTAAGAGTGTTGCTTTATACATTCGACCTATCTAACCATCAGGTACCATTGCTAGATGGTCACATCGATTGGTATAAAAATTTATTCTTTTGTTATCAGCTTAGGTTCAAACCTATGAGATCACACATAGTATAGGTCTCAATTTGATCAGATGGTTGATCAACGATTAAGAATCATTATAGGGTCAAATAATCAACATGATTGATGTTTGACTTGGTGCAAGTATTGCAGGAGGATTAATTAGCAATCAAATTGCAAATTGACTCCATTTGATTGAGCAATAGGGCTGAGATCGAGTCTAATTAAATGTGATTCAATTAGATTTAGTTTAGACTTGATTAGATCAAGTCCAATTGATTTATAGGATAAGCCAATAGCAAGGAAGAATAAGTCTCTGTTCAATTAAGACTTGAGTACATCTAATTTCTAATTTGACTAGAAATTAATTAGATTTAAGAGGGCCCCCGAAAGGGCGTGTTAGATATATGTGCCCTAGAAGCCAGAATTGGCTGACACTTGTAATACACTTCTAGGGGCAAAATTATAATTTTGACTATAATTAATGAAATGGGTTATTTTCTATCACACATGTGTATTTAGTGTCTGTGATACATCCTTTGAGTTAATGGTAATGATAATTCATATTTTCAAGAGTTGAAAATTTAAGACATGAATAATCATTATTAACTCATAAACAGCTCCCGACCATAGGATCATCACGAGGATGGTGATTGATCCGGAAGGTTGGTGTACGATCGCTTCTCTTTAGTAGATGAGTCTTGAGTCTACGGTGTGGAGACACCGGAGCGAGAGTACAGGTACTCGTTAGAGAACGAGGGCACTGAGCGTGACCACCTCGAGTAGTCATTAGGAAGTCTACCTTCTCGTCAATGACTGACTCGATGCTGCAGTAGTGTGTCTGGTTCTTTGACCTGAGATGCATCGGCAGTTCACCTTGAGGGTGTTATAGTTTGACTACACCATTACTCGGTCTCCTAGCCATATGGAACCCTGAGGTGTATGTTGGCTATAGCATGTTCATTGTAGGAACTGGATTGCATCAAGATGGGATCTATCTACCTCGGTGGTAGAGGAGCAGCCCTATGATGATCATGAGAATCAAGTCCTGAAGCCCATGGCCATGGCAGAGTGAAATAATAGAAAGAGTTTCTATTTAGATTTTCACATTGGACTCGAATCGAATGATTACATCATATGACAGAGACTAGGGTTTGACGAGTTCACCTTAACCCTAATCTGATCGGGGCTCAAGATAGAAGAACTTAATCACACAGGTAGCTGCACCAAGAGGTTCGCATTCAGCTCTGATGGGTTGCCACCATATACTGCTAGGTGTCACTGGTGGATTTTGGGAGCAATTAGAATGATTTAGATGATCGATCATTCTAGCTGTTCGAATCAGAAGAGTTCTGATCCATCGAAAGGAGTTTCGATGATGTCTATGATAGAGATCATGACATATCCCATTACCATACAGAACTGAACCTAACTGGGTCACACAAACAAGGGTTTGAATCTGGTGATCATCAATTGAACTGATCTAGTTCAATTGATCTGAATGAGATTCAATTAGGTTCAAGGAAATCGTGCTAGCACTCGATTGAACCTAACGTTCTTCTTTTACTATCATAAATAAGTTGTCCTGACTGAGCCAAAGGAGTTTGTGCTCAATCAGAGGCCTTCATATGGTCTGACTGGAGGTTGTCCAAGTCAGAATAGGTTGTCTTATTTGTAAGACATTACCTGCCATTTTTGGTCACCTGCCATTTCTTGTTCTTTGACTTTGGTCAAAAGTCTACCTTTGACTGGTCAAACGTTGACCATTGACCCTTTGACTTTTGACCACATGTCATGCACCTATTGGAGAGCTGGTGGGGGCCTGTCCCCCTGCCAGAACCTGGCAAGGAGAAGGGCGCACGCCAAGGGTGGCGTGAGCCCAAGTAGGAGGCGCCTAGGAGTCCTTGTTGGACAAGGACTCCACCTCCCTTTTGGATTCCAATCAGAGTTCTACTAAGAATCCAGTTTGACTGGTCTTAGGCACCCTCTAAGGAGGAATCCAGGGGTCTCTATTCCAACCAATCAGATTTAGATCTGATTTCACAAAGGGTTGTGATTGGTTGAGAGGAAGAGGAGTTGGATCACAAGCTTAGGTCTATAAATAAGACCCTGCGCCCAACCCTAATTCAAAAAAATGAATTCAATTGAGAAACCCACGCCCCAAGGCTGCCTCTCCCCTCCTTCTCCATGCCATAGTCTCTTCTCCCCTTGCTCTCCACGTCCAAAAGGTGTTTTGGACTTTGGTTGGTGCGATTCAGATCAAGGAAAGGCGATCAAAAGCAAGAAGGCTGCGCTGCTGCAAAAGGACGACTGCAGATCTTCAAAAGAGTTTTGAAGATCCTCCAGATCAGATCCAGATCTGATTTTTGGAGGTGTGATAGAGAAGAAGAGGATCTCCAGATCCAACCCGAGTGGATACCGGTAGAGGCCAGGCGCTTGCGTGGCTAAGATCCAGAACCTTCCGCTGCAATCAGGATCATCTACAGGGTAATAGGATTACCCAAATCAGGTAAATTAAATTTGATTTAATTTATCTTATTTTATTTTATTTATTAAAATAATAAGAATCAGATCTGAAACATATCAAGATCTGATTGAGATCAAGAGAAAAATTTTTGAAATATATCTCTTGATCTAATCAGATCTGGACGAACCTGGACCGGGAAATCAGGATTTCCCTTCAACTGGTATCAGAGCCATGGTTCTAAATTGTTTAGATCTGATTTTAATTTTATTTTAATTAGAAAATAAAGTGATTTCAGATGTCACATGAGATGTGATCAGATCTGAAATCAGAAAAATTAAAATTAAATGATTTGGATCTAAGATTACATGAAGATATGCATGACTAGTTCTAGAATAGAATAGTTCTATAGAATAGTTTTGCATGTCTTTGATTTAATCTGATTAAATCATATTTTAGATCTTCTTATTTACTATTTTCTGATATTATAAGTGTTATAATAACATCTGATAAACAGCAAATAAAAATTATTTAATTTTAAATATCATATGAGATATGATAGATGCATGACTAGACTAGTTGTAGAATAGTTCTACATAATTGTCTAGATTAGAATTTATTTTGATTAGATCAATTTAAATCTAATTTTTTAGATTATTATGAGATAATTTAGATCTGAAAACATGCATGATTATGATACATGAGATGTATGCAAAATATGCCATGATTAGATCTAAATTTGTATATGAGATATATGATATAGATCTATAACTGTTTTGTAGTATTGACATGTTCCTGATTAAGGCGTTCCTCTTGGCCGTCCGGTCATAAGAACGAAGAAGGGTTTAAAGGCCCTCTCTTCCCATTCGATGGGGTGTTCTTATGACGTGTAGGGGTGCTGCGTGTTCGTCCTTAATCAGAAACCCAAAACTTACTTTCTGCAAAACCCTAGATCCTGAAACCCTAGGATTTATTGTGCATATTTTGTTTATGAACCCAACTTAATTAAGAATTAAGTTTATGGAATATTAATTAGGTCTAAAATTGAGAATTTCAGATCTAAGACATATTCATAATACTGGGTTCGGGCTTGGGTAGCTCAATTAGGTCTAAGCGGTTGATCAAACCGAATCAAGAGTTGGTTAGATGGGATCAACAATGCTTAAATTGACCAGCCTAATAGGATTAAGTCTGGGTCAAGATCGAGTCACGATCAAGCAAGACCTAATTAGGCTCAGAGGTTAGAGTCTGGATTGTAGGCTAACCCAATTGGTTCTGACTCAACAATTTGGTGTCTAAGGTAAGTTTGGCACAGACGACCGACTGGTTTTTAATTGGAAGCTACTCGACCTGAATGCGTTCTTGTGCGAGTTAACGGCATATTCCTTCCACCGGTCTCACTTACCTGGCCATATCTGTTGACACAGTTCTGATCTGAGGTGGTCAATAATCCGAGCTGAACCCATGCCACTAGGTTAGTCATAATTGTTATGACTAAGCCAAGTCTAGTTTAATGAGACCTGAATCAATTCTCCCTAAGAAAAGATTAAGTCCGAGGTCTTCCACCATTGTAGACGTGCGGGCCCTTCCCGGGGTTGATTGTTCTCGGCTGGATACAGTGGCTCAGTTGCACCGGGAAGACGCAACCATGTCTATTAGGCATTGGATGCTATGGGCTGGAGGATGAGTTGGGCTCAATATTCCGGATACGGTGAGAGACCCAATTAGGAACCCAGTCTATGCAAATGGTGGGTCTGACTTAACTAAGGAGTGGATCAATATTCCGGATACGGTGAGATTCATGAATTAGAGACCAAGTTTGGGTGCACCATGATTAGAGAATCATTGAACAAGAGTTGTTCACTCATTGGCTAACCCATCACCAATAACTGTTAGGTGAGGTGATGAGTCAGTTGGTGAGACCGCACCACCCACTAGAAATCATCAATCGCGGAGATTTTCGCATCTCTACAGAGGGAGTGTAGGGATCCGAGAAAATAGTGGGAGCTAATTTGTTTAAAAATAAAATCCCTAAACAAATTGGTCAAGTCAAAATTACAGTATCTAACTAGAATCTTTGACTCTCTACAGGAAAATGTCTGCGTCCAACCCACTGGCACGTATCCTAGACACACATAGACTGACTGGACCCAATTATAAAGATTGGCTCAGGAACTACAAAATTGTTTTGGGTTCAGAGAAGTTAACACATGTTTTGGACCAGGACCCTCCCACCTTACCAGCTCGTCCATCCACTGAACAGAGAGCGTCTCTGGAAAAATGGATTGACGAAGACAATAAGGCCAGATACTACATGTTGGGCTCGATGTCTGATGAGCTCCAGCGCCAACATGAAGATATCGGGACTGCTCGCCAAATGTTGGCTCACCTGCAGGAGATGTTTGGTGAACAGAGTCGCGCAGCCAAATATCAAGTCACGAAAATGACTTTTTAAGGCTAAGATGCGTGATGGGCAGTCAGTCCAAGATCACTGTCTGACAATGATCAAGGACATGGAAGAGCTTGAGAAGCTCGGTGTGAAGTTGGACTTGGACTTGCAGAACGATATTATTCTGCAATCCTTGACTGATGCATATGGGCAATTCATCATGAATTACCACATGCATAAACTTCAAAATTCCTTGGCCGAGTTGATGAATATGCTGGTTACCGCTGAGCTTTCTATGAAAGGTTCTAAAGGCTCAGTTCTTGCTATGGAACGGACTTCTTCCAAAAGAAAGTCTTATGGAAAGAAAAAGAAGTCTGTGAAAAAGCAAAAGGTAGGAAGGATCAAAGAAGAAGAAGGCAGAACCGAAGAAGAAGGTCGATGGCAAAGGAAAGTGTTTCCATTGCAACAGCGACGGCCATTGGAAGCGGAACTGCCCTACTTACCTGGCCACCCTGAAAGAACAAGAAGGAAGGTCCTTCTGGAGGTATGCTCGTTATTGAGTCTAACCTTACGGTTTCTTCTGCATCCAGTTGGGTGCTTGACTCTGGTTCTAGTGCTCATCTGTGCACTTCTATGCAGGGTCTTGAGGATAGCAGGAGGCTGAGGGATGGAGACATGATCCTACGCATCGGTAATGGAGCAAGAGTTGCTGCAGTAGCCGTGGGAACATACCCTCTTCGATTACCATCTGGTTTAGACTTAGTTTTAAAAGACTGTTATTATGTGCCTGCAGCTAGCAGGAATTTGATTTCTGTTTCATGCTTAGCACAAGAAGGTTATGTGATCACCTTCTTTAAGGACCATTGTAACATTCTTTATGAAAGAAATAAAATTGCAAATGGTTTCCTTGTTAATGGTCTTTATCAGTTGCATATTGATGTACCTGTTTTAACTATCGAGCAAAACGTGAATGCCAAACGACCTAGGGATAGTCCAAACGACAGATATCTATGGCACCTGAGATTAGGTCATATAGCAGAAGATAGGATTAACAAATTGGAGAAAAATGGGCTATTGAGTCCATTGACTTTTGAGTCATATCCAACTTGTGAATCTTGTCTTCAAGGCAAAATGACTAAACTCCCTTTTGTTGGACATGGGGAGAGGGCCACAGATCTCCTTGCCCTAGTACATACTGATGTGTGCGGCCCATTTGATGTGCCGGCTAGAGGCAATTTTGTCTACTTCATTACCTTTACCGATGATCTGTCTAGGTATGGGTATGTGTATCTTATGAGACACAAGTCTGAAGCCTTTTGAAAAGTTCAAAGAATTCAGACATGAAGTAGAAAAACAAACTGGAAAACCCATTAAGGTTCTTCGATCAGATCGAGGAGGTGAATACCTTAGCCGGGAATTCCTAGACTATCTTAAGGAAAATGGCATAGTCTCTCAATGGACTCCACCAGGAACACCTCAACTCAACGGGGTTTCAGAACGGAGAAATCGGACTCTATTGGATATGGTTCGATCCATGATGAGCTTCACAGACCTCCCTGATTTTCTTTGGGGACATTCATTATTAACTTCAATCTATTTACTGAATAGGGTTCCCTCTAAAACCGTTCCTACCACACCGTATGAGATATGGCACGGTAAGAAACCAAGTCTGAGTCATCTCAGAATTTGGGGTTGTCCGGCTCATGTCAAAAGACAACAAGCGGACAAGTTAGAGTTTAGGTCCTTTAGAGCTCGATTCATAGGATATCCTAAAGAGTCATTAGGATACTATTTCTACATTCCAGAAGACCACAATGTGATTGTGAGTCGACATGCCATATTTCTTGAAAAATAGTTTATTCAAGATAGTGGCATTGGAAAGCAGATTAAGCTTGATGAGAAAGTCTCACAAGCAGAACGAGCTAAGGACCAAGTGGAACCAAATCAGGTTGAGCCAATAAGAACACTACCTCCTCCACCTCGTAGATCGGAAAGAGTTTCCCGTCCCCCTGAAAGATACTTAGGTATTATTTCAGAGGATGTAGAGGAAATGTTCCTCATAGGTAATGGTGCTCATGGTGATGATCCCAAAACCTACAACGAGGCGATATCAGATATCGACTCCGAGAAATGGCTTAGTCACTAAACCAAGTCTGGACCTTGGTAGATCCACCAGAAGGTATAGTACCTATTGGACTTCAAGAGAAAGAAGGCCAGGCGCTTGGTGGCAGATCCAGAACCTTCCGTGGAATCAGGATCATCTACAGGGTAGACTAGGATTACCCAAATCAGGTAAATTAAATTTGATTCAATTTATCTTGTTTTATTTTATTTATTAAAATAATAAGAATCAGATCTGAAACATATCAAGATCTGATTGAGATCAAGAGAAAATTTTTAAAATATATCTCTTGATCTAATCAGATTTGAACGAACCTGGATCGGAAAATCAGGATTTCCCTTCAGATTCATCATAAAAATTCTATCTTTCTTAAATGAACTCCTAAATTATGATGAAGTTCTTAGAACTAGAACAATCGATAAAGAAGGAGTTATCAAATGGTTCTTAAATTATTCATGACCAAATGATAAGTTGTTAATAAGGATGATAACTTATCGAGTGTAGTTGAAGGAAAAATCCTATTTCCTAGGTCAGATTCGTTCAGATCTTGATTTGATCAAGAGGGATATTTCAAAAATTTTTCTCTTAGATCTAAATCAGATCTGAGATTTTTCAGATCTAATTTTATCGATCTGATAAAATAAAAATAAAATAAAATAAAATAAATCTAATTTAATTATACCTTATTATGGGTAATCCTATTACTCTGTGATGATCCTGATGTTTGCCTGAGGTTCTGGACATAGCCACGCAAGCATCTAGCCTCTATCGGTATCCACTCAGGCAGGATCTGGAGATCTTCTTCTTCTCAATCTATGCTCCAAAAATTAGATCTGGATTGAATCTTGAAGATCTTCAAAACATCTTTTGAAGATCAACTATTGTCTCTTGCAGTAGTGCTGCCTTCTTTCTTTTCTATTGCCTTTCTCTTGCTTGGATCGCACCAAAACTGAAGCCCAAAACCTCTTAGACATGGAGAAGAAAAAGAGAAGCAGAGGGTGGCATGGAGAAGGAGGGAAAGGGGCTATGTGGCATGGGCAAAGGGTAGAAACTCAAAATCCTAGGCACAGACAAGGTTTATATAGACCCTACTACGCCATGCAGTGCCATATCATCTCGACCAATCATGGCTCTTTATGCAATCAGATCAAAATCTGATTGGTGGGATGACATCATCTAATTCAATTAGATTAGAGTCCCTCACAAACCTCCTTAGGTGGCGCCAAGATTGGTCAAAGAAGAGTCTTTGGCACCACCCAAGTAGAGAGCATGAAGCAACCTGGAGTCCCATCTATTGGGACTCCAGACATCATCTTCTTTGGATGCATGCCTCCCTAGGTGTGTGCCCCCTCCCTTTCTTCTTTTTAGCAGGGGGACAAAGCCCCATCTTCTCTACTATGGGTGTGTGACACAAAGGCAGATGTCTAAGTGTCAAAGGTCAACATTTGAGTAAAGTCAAAAGATAAGATTTAGCAGATGATGGAAAATAGCAGGTGTTGTCTCAAATTTATCTCATAAATTAAGACAATCCTTTTCTAACTTAGACAAGCTCCAGTCAGACCAAGTAAAGGTTTCTAAGTGAGCCCTAACACATTTGGCTCAGTCGAGACAACTTTTAATGATTGTTGAAGGAGAACATTAAGCTCAATCGTGTGCTAGCATGATTTTCTTGAACCTAGTTGTATCTTATTCAAATTAATTGAACTAGGTTAATCCAATTGATGATATCAAAATCTAAACTTTCATTTGTGTGATCTAGTTAGATTCAATTTCATATGGTAATGGGATACATCATGATCTCTATCATCGACATCATCAAAATACCTTTCGATGGATCAGAACTTTTCTAATTCAGACAATTAGTACGATCGATCATTCAGATCATTTTAATTGCTTTCAAAATTCATCAGTGATACCTAGCAGCATATGATGGTTAAAGGGAAAATCTTGATTTTTCATGTTAGATTTATTCATATTTGATCGGATCAAGAGAGATATTTCAAAAATTTCTCTCATGTATCCAGATCAAATCTAAGATATTTCAGATCTAATTTTATAGATCTAATAAAATATAATAAAAATCAATTAAATTTAATTTAATTTATACCTTTTGTTGGATAGTCAGATTATCCTGTGATGATCCTGCTGATTGCCTGAGGTTCTGGTGAAGGAAAATCCTAATTTTTCGAACCAGGTTCGTTCAAATCTGATCAGACCAAGAGATATATTTAAAAAAAAAATTTCTTTGATTTAAATTAGATCTAGGATGTTTTAGATCTGATTATTATTATTTTAATAATTAAAATAAAATTAGATAAATTAAATCAGACCTTGAAGTTACTTAACCCGTTGGGCCAGCAGAAGATCGAAGCCCACCTTGAGAAGATGGGACTTAGACTTGTAGCCAATTGGCTTTAGGACAAGTGGGAGATTGTTAGATATATGTGCCCTAGAAGCCAGAATTGGCTGACACTTGTAATACACTTCTAGGGGCAAAATTATAATTTTGACTATAATTAATAAAATGGGTTATTTTCTATCACACCTGTGTATTTAGTGTCTGTGATACATCCTTTGAGTTAATGGTAATGATAATTCATATTTTCAAGAGTTGAAAATTTAAGACATGAATAATCATTATTAACTCATAAACAGCTCCCGACCATAGGATCATCACGAGGATGGTGATTGATCCGGAAGGTTGGTGTACGATCGCTTCTCTTTAGTAGATGAGTCTTGAGTCTACGGTGTGGAGACACCGGAGCGAGAGTACAGGTACTCGTTAGAGAACGAGGGCACTGAGCGTGACCACCTCGAGTAGTCATTAGGGAAGTCTACCTTCTCGTCAATGACTGACTCGATGCTGCAGTAGTGTGTCTGGTTCTTTGACCTGAGATGCATCGGCAGTTCACCTTGAGGGTGTTATAGTTTGACTACACCATTACTCGGTCTCCTAGCCATATGGAACCCTGAGGTGTATGTTGGCTATAGCATGTTCATTGTAGGAACTGGATTGCATCAAGATGGGATCTATCTACCTCGGTGGTAGAGGAGCAGCCCTATGATAATCATGAGAATCAAGTCCTGAAGCCCATGGCCATGGCAGAGTGAAATAATAGAAAGAGTTTCTATTTAGATTTTCACATTGGACTCGAATCGAATGATTATATCATATGACAGAGACTAGGGTTTGACGAGTTTACCTTAACCCTAATCTGATCGGGGCTCAAGATAGAAGAACTTAATCACACAGGTAGCTGCACCAAGAGGTTCGCATTCAGCTCTGATGGGTTGCCACCATATACTGCTAGGTGTCACTGGTGGATTTTGGGAGCAATTAGAATGATTTAGATGATCGATCATTCTAGCTGTTCGAATCAGAAGAGTTCTGATCCATCGAAAGGAGTTTCGATGATGTCTATGATAGAGATCATGACATATCCCATTACCATACAGAACTGAACCTAACTGGGTCACACAAACAAGGGTTTGAATCTGGTGATCATCAATTGAACTGATCTAGTTCAATTGATCTGAATGAGATTCAATTAGGTTCAAGGAAATCGTGCTAGCACTCGATTGAACCTAACGTTCTTCTTTTACTATCATAAATAAGTTGTCCTGACTGAGCCAAAGGAGTTTGTGCTCAATCAGAGGCCTTCATATGGTCTAACTGGAGGTTGTCCAAGTTAGAGAAGGTTGTCTTATTTTATAAGACATGACCTGCCATTTTTGGTCACCTGCCATTTCTTGGTCCTTTGACTTTGGTCAAAAGTTGACCTTTGACTGGTCAAATGTTGACCATAGACACTTTGACTTTTGTCCACGTGTCATGCACCTATTGGAGAACTGGTGGGGGCCTGTCCCCCTGCCAGAACCTGGCAAGGAGGAGGGCGCACGCCACCCTAGGCGTGCGCCCAAGTTGGAGGCGCCTTGGAGTCCTTGTTGGACAAGGACTCCACCTCCCTTTTGGATTCCAATCAGAGTTCTACTAAGAATCCAGTTTGACTGGTCTTAGGCACCCTCTAAGGAGGAATCCAGGGGTCTCTATTCCAACCAATCAGATTTAGATCTGATTTCACAAAGGGTTGTGATTGGTTGAGGAGGAAGAGGAGTTGGATCACGCTTAGTCTATAAATAAGACCCTGCGCCCAACTCAGATTCTAATGCAATGCAATTAGAGAGAGATTTCCCACGCCCCAAGGCTGCCTCTCCCCTCTTCCTCCATGCCTAAACTTCTCCTCCTTCTCCTCTCCACGTCCAAAAGAGTTTTGGACTTAGGTTGGTGCGTTCCAGATCAAAAGAAAGGCGATCAAAAGAAGAAGGCTGCACTGCTGCAAAGGACGACTGCTGATCTTCAAAAGGAGTTTTGAAGATCCTCCAGATCAGATCCAGATCTGATTTTTGGAGGCGTGATAGAGAAGAAGAGGATCTCCAGATCCAACCCGAGTGGATACCGGTAGAGGCCAGGCGCTTGCGTGGCTAGATCCAGAACCTTCCGCTGCAATCAGGATCATCTACAGGGTAATAGGATTACCCAAATCAGGTAAATTAAATTTGATTTAATTTATCTTATTTTATTTTATTTATTAAAATAATAAGAATCAGATCTGAAACATATCAAGATCTGATTGGGATCAAGAGAAAAATTTTTGAAATATATCTCTTGATCTGATCAGATCTGGACGAACCTGGACCGGGAAATCAGGATTTCCCTTCAACTGGTATCAGAGCCATGGTTCTAAATTGTTTAGATCTGATTTTAATTTTATTTTAATTAGAAAATAAAGTGATTTCAGATGTCACATGAGATGTGATCAGATCTGAAATCAGAAAAATTAAAATTAAATGATTTGGATCTAAGATTAAGAAGATATGCATGACTAGTTCTAGAATAGAATAGTTCTATAGAATAGTTTTGCATGTCTTTGATTTAATCTGATTAAATCATATTTTAGATCTTCTTATTTACTATTTTCTGATATTATAAGTGTTATAATAACATCTGATAAACAGCAAATAAAAATTATTTAATTTTAAATATCATATGAGATATGATAGATGCATGTCTAGACTAGTTGTAGAATAGTTCTACATAATTATCTAGATTAGAATTTATTTTGATTAGATCAATTTAAATCTAATTTTTTAGATTATTATGAGATAATTTAGATCTGAAAATATGCATGATTTGATACATGAGATGTATGCAAAATATGCCATGATTAGATCTACTTTATATATGAGATATATGATATAGATCTAATATTGTTTTGTAGTATTGAATATTCCTGATTAAGGCATTCCTCTTGGCCGTCCGGTCATAAGAACAAAGAAGGGCTTAAAGGCCGTCTCTTTAGAATCTAAGATTAAGAAGATATGCATGACTAGTTCTAGTATAGAATAGTTCTATAGAATAGTTTTGCATGTCTTTGATTTAATCTGATTAAATCATATTTTAGATCTTCTTGTTTACTATTTTCTGATATTATAAGTGTTATAATAACATCTGAATAACAGCAAATAAAAAAAATTATTTAATTTTTGAATATCATATGAGATATGATTGATGCATGTCTAGACTAGTTGTAGAATAGTTCCACATAATTATCTAGATTAGAATTTATTTTGATTAGATCAATTTAAATCTAATTTTTTAGATTATTATGTGATAATTTAGATCTGAAAATAATGCATGAATATGATAACATGAGATGTATGCAAAATATGCCATGATTAGATCTACTTTATATATGAGATATATGATATAGATCTAATATTATTTTGTAGTATTGAATGTTCCCTGATTAAGGGCATTCCTCTTGGCCGTCCGGTCATAAGAACAAAGAAGGGTTTAAAGGCCCTCTCTTTCCATTCGATGGGGTGTTCTTATGAGTGTAGGGGTGCTGCGTGTTTCATTCTTAATCAGAAACCCAAAACTTACTTTCTGCAAACCCTAGATCCTGAAACCCTAGGATTTATTGTGCATATTTTGTTTATGAAACCCTACTTAATTAAGAATTAAGTTTATGAATATTAATTAGGTTTAAAATTGAGAATTTCAGATCTAAGATCATATTCATAATACTGGGTTCGGCTTGAGTAGCTCAATTAGGTCTAAGCGTTGAAATCAAACCGAATCAGAGTTGGTTAGAGGGGATCAACAATGCTTAAATTACCAGCCTAATGGATTAAGTCTGGGTCAAGATCGAGTCACGATCAAGCAAGACCTAATTAGGCTCAGAGGTTAAGTCCTGGATTGTAGGCTAACCCAATTGGTTCTGACCAACAATTTGGTGTCTAAGGTAAGTTTTGGCATAGACGACCGACCTGGTTTTTAATTGGAAGCTACTCAACCTGAATGCGTTTTTGTACGAGTTAACGGCATATTCCTCCCCCCACCGGTCTCACTTACCTGGCCATATCTGTTGACACAGTCTGATCTGAGGTGGTCAATAATCCGAAGCTAACCCATGCCACTAGTTAGTCATAATTGTTATGACTAAGCCAAGTCTAGTTAATGAGACCTGAATCAATTCTCCCTAAAGAAAAGATTAAGTCTGAGGTCTCCACCATTGTAGACGTGCCGGGCCCTTCCCGGGGTTGATTATTCTCGGCTGGATACAATGGCTCCAAGTTGCAACCGGGAAGATGCACCATGTCTATTAGGCATTGGATGCTATGGGCTGGAGGATGAGTTGAGCTCAATATTCGGATACGGTGAGAGACCTCAATAGGAACACAGTCTATGCAAATGGTGGGTCTGACTTAACTAAGGAGTGGATCAATATTACGGACACGGTGAAGATTCATGAATTAAGACCAAAGTTTGGGTGCAACCATGATTAAAGAACATGACAAGAGTTGTTCACTCATTGCTAAACCCATTCACCAATAACTGTTTAGTGAGAATGTAGTCAGTTGGTGAGACCGCACCACCCACTAGAAATCATTAATCGTGGAGATTTTCGCATCTCTACAGAGGATGGTAAGGGATCCGAAGAAAAATAGTGGAGCTAATTTGTTAAAAAAATAGAAATCCCTAAACAAATTGGCAAGTCAAAATTAGCAGTAATCTAACGTTAGAATCTTTGACTCTCTACAGGAATATGTCTGCGTCAAATCCATTGGCACGTATCCTGGACAAACACATAGACTGACTGGACCCAATTATAAAGATTGGCTCAGGAACTACAACAATTATTTTGGGTTCCGAGAAAGTT
>QRFJ01005379.1:0-31987 GCA_006176705.1 Cocos nucifera | reverse complement strand
CAAAAGTTGACCTTTGACTGGTCAAATGTTGACCATTGACACTTTGACTTCTTGTCCATGTGTCATGCACACCTATTGGAGAGCTGGTGGGGGCCTATCCCCCTGCTAGAACCTGGCAAGGAGGAGGGCGCATGCCACCCTTGGCGTGCGCCCAAGTTGGAGGCGCCTAGGAGTCCCTGTTGGATAGGGACTCCATCTCCTTTTTGGATTCCAATTAGAGTTCTCCTAAGAACCAACTTTGACTGGTCTTAGGCACCATCTAAGGAGGAATCCAAGGGAACTCTATTCCCACCAATCAGATTTAGATCTGATTTCACAAAGGGTTGTGATTGGTTGGGAAGAAGAGGAGTTGGATCACGCTTAGTCTATAAATAAGACCCTGCGCCCAACTCAAAGAGCAATTGAAATTCCCACGCCCCAAGGCTGCCTCTCCTCTCCTCCTCCATGCCAAATCCACCTTCTCCCTCTCCTCTCCATGCCCAAAGGAGTTTGGGATCTTAGTTGGTGCAATCCAGATGAGAGAAAGGCGACAGAAAGCTAGAAGGCTGCACTGCTGCAAAGGACAACTGCTGATCTTCAAAAGGTATTTTGAAGATCCTCCAGATCAGATCCAGATCTAATTTTTGGAGATGTGATAGAGAAGAAGAGGATCTCCAGATCCAGCCTGAGTGGATATCGGTAGAGGCCAGGCACTTGCGTGGCTAGATCCAGAACCTTCCGCTGCTTACAGGATCATCAACGGATAATAGGATTACCCTACTCAAGGTAAATTAAATTTGATTTAATTTATTTAGATTTTATTTTTATTATTAAAATAATAAAGATCAGATCTAAAATATCTCAGATCTAATTAAGATCAAAGAGAAAAAATTTTTAAAATATATCTCTTGATCTGATCAGATCTGAACGAACCTGATCCGAAAAATCAGGATTTTCCTTCAACTGGTATCAGAGCCAAGGTTCTAAAAGTATTTAGATCTGATTTTAAATTTATTTTAATTAAAAAATAAATGATTTTAGATGTCACATGAGATGTGATCAGATCTAAAATTAGAAAAAATTAAAATTAAATGATTTGGATCTAAGATTAGAAAATATGCATGACTAGTTCTAAAATAGAATAGTTCTATAGAATAGTCTTGCATGTTTTTAATTTAATTTGATTAAATCATATTTTAGATCTATTTATTTACTATTTTTTGATATTATAATTATTATAATAATATCTAAAAAATAGTAAATAAAAATTATTTAATTTTAAACATCATATGAGATATGATTGATGCATGTCTAGACTAGTTGTAGAATAGTTCTACATAGTTGTCTAGATTAGAATTTATTTTGATTAGATCAATTTAAATCTAATTTTTTAGATTATTATGAGATAATTTAGATCTAAAAATATGCATGATTCGATACATGAGATGTATGCAAAATATGCCATGATTAGATCTAATTTGTATATGAGATATATGATATAGATCTAAAACTGTTTTGTAGTATTGCATGTTCCTGATTAAGGCATTCCTCTTGGCCGTCCGGTCATAAGAACGAAGAAGGGTTTAAAGGCCCTCTCCTTCCCATCTGATGGGGTGTTCTTATGATGTGTAGGGGTGCTGCGCATTCGTCCTTAATCAGAAATCCAAAACTTACTTTCTGCAAAACCCTAGATCCTGAAACCCTAGGATTTATTGTGCATATTTTATTTATGAACCCTACTTAATTAAAAATTAAGATTATGGAATATTAATTAGGTCTAAAATTGAGAATTTTAGATCTAAGACATATTCATAATACTGGGTTCGGGCTTGGGTAGCTCAATTAGGTCTAAGCGGTTGATCAAACCGAATCAAGAGTTGGTTAGATGGGATCAACAATGCTTAAATTGACCAGCCTAATAGGATTAAGTCTGGGTCAAGATCGAGTCACGATCAAGCAAGACCTAATTAGGCTCAGAGGTTAGAGTCTGGATTGTAGGCTAACCCAATTGGTTCTGGCTCAACAATTTGGTGTCTAAGGTAAGTTTGGCACATACGACCGACTGGTTTTTAATTGGAAGCTACTCGACCTGAATGCATTCTTGTACGAGTTAATGGCATATTCCCTTCCACCGGTCTCTCACTTACCTGGCCATATCTGTTGACACAGTTCTGATCTGAGGTGGTCAATAATCCGAGCTAACCCATGCCACTAGGTTAGTCATAATTGTTATGACTATGACAAGTCTAGTTTAATGAGACCTGAATCAATTCTCCCTAAGAAAAGATTAAGTCTGAGGTCTTCCACCATTGTAGATGTGCGGGCCCTTCCCGGGGTTGATTGTTCTCGGCTGGATACAGTGGCTCAGTTGCACCGAAAAGATGCAACCATGTCTATTAGGCATTGGATGCTATGGGCTGGAGGATGAGTTGGGCTCAATATTTTGGATACGGTGAGAGACTCAATTAGGAATCCAGTCTGTGCAAATGGTGGGTCTGACTTAACTAAGGAGTGGATCAATATTTCGGATACGGTGAGATTCATGAATTAGAGACCAAGTTTGGGTGCACCATGATTAGAGAATCATTGAACAAGAGTTGTTCACTCATTGGCTAACCCATCACCAATAACTGTTAGGTGAGGTGATGAGTCAGTTGGTGAGACCGCACCACCCACTAGAAATCATTAATCGTGGAGATTTTTGCATCTCTACAGAGGGAGTGTAGGGATCCGAGAAAATAGTGGAAGCTAATTTATTTAAAAAATAAAATTCTTAAATAAATTGGTCAAGTCATAATTACAATATCTAACTAGAATCTTTGACTCTCTATAGGAAAAATGTCTGCGTCCAACCCATTAGCACGTATGTTGGACACACATAGACTGACCGAACCCAATTATAAAGATTGGCTCAGGAACTACAAAATCATTTTGGGTTCTAAGAAGTTAACCCATGTATTGGACCAGGACCCTCCCACCTTACCAGCCCGTCCATCCACTGAACAGAGAGCATCTCTGGAAAAAATGGATAGACGAAGATAATAAGGCCAGATATTACATGTTGGGCTCGATGTCTGATGAGCTCCAGCACCAACATGAAGATATCGAAACTGCTCGCCAAATGTTGGCTCACCTACAGGAGATGTTTGGTGAACAGAGTCGCACAGCCAAATATCAAGTCACGAAATGACTTTTTAAGGCTAAGATGCGTGATGGGCAGTCAGTCCAAGATCACTGTCTGATGATGATCAAGGACATGAAAGAGCTTGAGAAGCTCGGTGTGAAGTTAGACTTGGATCTGCAGAATGATATTATTCTGCAATCCTTGACTGATGCATATGGGCAATTCATCATGAATTACCACATGCATAAACTTCAAAATTCCTTGGCCGAATTAATGAATATGCTGGTCACCGCTGAGCTTTCTATGAAAGATTCTAAAGGCTCAGTTCTTGCTATGGAACGGACTTCTTCCAAAAGAAAGTCTTATGGAAAGAAAAAGAAGTCTGTGAAAAAGCAGAAGGTGGAAGGAAGGAAAGAAGAAGAAGGCAGAGCCGAAGATGAAAGCCGCTGTCAAAGGAAAGTGTTTCCATTGCAACAGCGATGGCCATTGGAAGCGGAACTGCCCTACTTACCTGGCCACCCTGAAGAACAAGAAGGAAGGTCCTTCTGGAGGTATGCTCGTTATTGAGTCTAACCTTACGGTTTCTTCTGCATCCAGTTGGGTGCTTGACTCTGGTTCTAGTGCTCATCTGTGCACTTCCATGCAGGGTCTTGAGGATAGCAGGAGGCTGAGGGATGGAGACATGATCCTACATGTCGGTAATGGAGCAAGAGTTGCTGCAGTGGTGGAGCGAACATACCCTCTTCGATTACCATCTGGTTTAGACTTAGTTTTGAAAGACTGTTATTATGTGCCTGCAGCTAGCAGGAATTTGATTTCTGTTTCATGCTTAGCACTAGAAGGCTATGTGATTACCTTCTTTAAGGACCATTGTAACATTCTTTATGAAAGAAATAAAATTGCAAATGGTTTTCTTATTAATGGTCTTTATCAGCTACATATTGATGTACCTGTTCTAACTATCGAGCAAAACGTGAATGCCAAACGACCTAGGGATAGTCCAAACGATAGATATCTATGGCACCTGAGATTAGGTCATATAGCAGAAGATAGGATCAACAAATTGGAGAAAAATGGGCTATTGAGTCCATTGACTTCCGAGTCATATCCAACTTGTGAATCTTGTCTTCAAGGCAAAATGACTAAACTCCCTTTTGTAGGACATGGGGAGAGGGCCACAGATCTCCTTGCCCTAGTACATACTGATGTGTGCGGCCCATTTGATGTGCCGGCTAGAGGCAATTTTGTCTACTTCATTATCTTTACCGATGATCTATCTAGGTATGGGTATGTGTATCTTATGAGACACAAGTCTGAAGCTTTTGAAAAGTTCAAAGAATTCAGACATGAAGTAGAAAAATAAACTGAAAAATCCCATTAAGGTTCTTCGATCAGATCGAGGAGGTGAATACCTTAGCCGAGAATTCCTAGACTATCTCAAGGAAAATGGCATAGTCTCTCAATGGACTCCACCAGGAACACCTCAACTCAACGGGATTTCAGAATGGAGAAATCGGACTCTATTGGATATGGTCCGATCCATGATGAGCTTCACAGACCTCCTTGATTTTCTTTGGGGACACTCATTGTTAACTTCAATTTATCTACTGAATAGGGTTCCCTCTAAAACCGTTCCTACCACACCGTATGAGATATGGCACGGTAAGAAACCAAGTCTGAGTCATCTCAGAATTTGGGGTTGTCCGGCTCATGTCAAAAGACAACAAGCGGACAAGTTAGAGTTTAGGTCCTTCAGAGCTCGATTCATAGGATATCCTAAAGAGTCATTAGGATACTATTTCTACATTCCAGAAGACCACAATGTGATTGTGAGTCGACATGCCATCTTTCTTGAAAAATAGTTTATTCAAGATAGCGGCATTGGAAAGCAGATTAAGCTTGATGAGAAAGTCTCACAAGTACAATGAGCTAAGGACCAATTGGAACCAAATCAGGTTGAGCCAATAAGAACACTACCTCCTCCACCTCGTAGATCGGAAAGAGTTTTCCCATCCCCCTGAAAGATACTTAGGTATTATTTCAGAGGAAGTAGAGAAAATGTTCCTCATAGGTAATGGTGCTCATGGTGATGATCCCAAAACCTACAATGAGGCGATATCAGATATCGACTCTAAGAAATGGCTAGAGGCAATGCAGTCAGAAATTGACTCGATGCACTCAAACCAAGTCTGGACCTTGGTAGATCCACCAGAAGGTATAGTACCTATTGGGTGTAAATGGATCTTCAAGAGAAAGATTGGTGCAGATGGAAATGTGGAGACATTCAAGGCTAGACTAGTGGCAAAAGGTTATAGTCAATGCGAAGGCATTGACTATCAGGATACCTTTTCCCCAGTGGCTATGCTAAAATCCATCCGCACATTGCTTGCCGTTGCAGCCTATTTCGATTATGAAATATGGCAAATGGACGTGAAAATGACATTCTTGAAATGGATATCTTGAGGAAGATATCTATATGGAACAGCCGCTAGGTTTCACATCCAGTGATACTGATCACAAGGTTTGCAAGCTGCAAAGGTCCATATATGGACTTAAGCAAGCATCTCGGAGCTGGAACACTCGTTTCAATGATGTGATCAAAATGTTTGGTTTCATCAAAAATGAAAGAGGAACCATGTGTCTTCAAAAAGGTCAGTGGGAGCGCTGTTGTCTTCCTCGTATTGTACGTGGATGACATCCTCCTTATTGGGAATGATATTCCCATGATGACAACAGTCAAATTATGGTTGTCCAAGGAATTCTCCATGAAAGACCTAGGTGAAGCATCCTTTATTCTAGGAATTAAGGTCTATAGGGATAGACCGAATAGGATGCTAGGACTTTCACAGAAGATGTACATAGAGGAAGTACTAAAGAGGTTTAGTATGGAAAACTCTAAGAGGGGATTAATACCCTTCAGACATGGTATTCATCTTTCCAAGAAGATGTGCCCTAGCACACCTGAGGAAATAGAATGCATGAGCAAGATCCCTTATGCTTCTGCAATAGGGAGCCTCATGTATGCCATGCTATGTACACGACCTGATATAGCCCATGCTGTGAGTGTCACAAGCAGATATCAGTCAAATCCAGGTGAAGAACACTGAACTTCTATGAAATGTATCCTTAAGTACTTGAGAAGAACTAAGGATATGATGTTGGTCTTTGGTAACGGAGAACTCCAAGTCCAGGGATACATAGACTCAGATTTCATGTCCGATGTAGATGATCGAAAGTCGACATCTGGGAGTCTATTTATGTGCAATGGTGGTGCTATCAGCTGGAAGAGTTTCAAGCAAACCATGATAGCAGATTCCACCATGGAAGCAGAATATATCGCTGCATTAGAGGCTGCGAAGGAAGCATTCTGGTATAAGAAGTTTGCTGCATAGAAATTAGGAGTAATGCCATCAGATGCCATTCCTCTATACTGCAACAATAATGGCGCCATAGCCCTTGCTAAGGAGCCAAGGTCTCACCAGAAATCCAAGCACATTGAGCGGCGATACCACCTCATCCGTGATTACCTCGAGAAGGGTTACTTTGAAGGTCAAGAGAGTGGACTCCACAGACAATGTGGCAGACCCGCTTACAAAGCCGTTGGGCCAGCAAAAGATCGAAGCCCACCTTGAGAAGATGGGACTTAGACTTGTAGCCAATTGGCTTTAGGACAAGTGGGAGATTGTTAGATATATGTGCCCTAGAAGCCAGAATTGGCTGACACTTGTAATACACTTCTAGGGGCAAAATTATAATTTTGACTAAAATCAATAAAATGGATTATTTTCTATCACATATGTGTATTTAGTGTCTGTGATACATCCTTTGAGTTAATGGTAATGATAATTCATATTTTCAAGAGTTGAAAATTTAAGACATGAATAATCATTATTAACTCATAAAATGCTTCCGACCATAGGATCATCACGAGGATGGTGATTGATCTAGAAGGTTGGTGTACAATCGCTTCTCTTTAGTAGATGAGTCTTGAGTCTATGGTGTGGAGACACCAGAGCAAGAGTACAGATACTCGTTAGAGAACGAGGGCACTGAGCGTGACCACCTCGAGTAGTCATTAGGGAGTCTACCTTCTCATCAATGACTGACTCGATGCTGCAGTAGTGTGTCTGGTTCTTTGACCTAAGGTGCATCGGCAGTTCACCTTGAGGGTGTTATAGTTTGACTACACCATAACTCGGTCTCCTAGCCATACGGAACCCTAAGGTGTATGTTGGCTATAGCATGTTCATTGTAGGAACTGGATCACATCAAGATGGAATCTATCTACCTCGGTGGTAGAGGAGCAGCCCTATGATGATCATGAGAATCAAGTCCAGAAGCCCATGGCCATGGTAGAGTGAAATAATAGAAAGAGTTTCTATTTAGGTTTTCACATCGAACTTGAATCGAATGATTACATCATATGACAGAGACTAGGGTTTGACGAGTTCACCTTAACCCTAATCTGATCGGGGCTCAAGATAGAAGAACTTAATCACATAGGTAGCTGCACACCAAGAGGTTCGCATTCAGCTCTGATGGGTTGCCACCATATACTGCTAGGTGTCACTGGTGGATTTTGGGAGCAATTAGAATGATTTAGATGATCGATCATTCTAGCTGTTCGAATCAGAAGAGTTCTGATCCATCGAAAGGAAGTTTTGATGATGTCGATGATAGAGATCATGACATATCCCATTACCATACAGAACTGAACCTAACTGGGTCACACAAATAAGGGTTTGAATCTGGTGATCATCAATTGAACTAATCCAGTTCAATTGATCTAAATGAGATTCAATTAGGTTCAAGAAAATCGTGCTAGCACTCGATTGAACCTAACGTTCTTCTTTTACTATCATAAATAGTTATCCTTACTGAGCCAAAGGAGTTTGTGCTCAATCAGAGGCCTTCACTTGGTTTGACTGGAGTCTGTCCAGGTTAGAAAAGGGTTGTCTTATTTTAAGACAATATCTGCCATTTTTGGTCACCTGCCATTTCTCGTCATTTGACTTTGGTCAGAAGTTGACCTTTGACTGGTCAAATGTTGACCATTGACACTTTGACTTCTGTCCACATGTCATGCACCTATTGGAGAGCTAGTGGGGGCGTATTCTCCTACTAAAAACCTAGCTAGGAGGAGGGCGCACGCCATCCTTGGCGTGTGCCCAAGCAAAAGGTGCCCAGGAGTCCCTGTTGGATTGGGACTCCATCTCCCTTTGGATTCCGATTAGACTTCTCCTAAGAACCAAGTTTGACTGGTCTTAGGCACCATCTAAGGAGGAATCCAAGGGACTCTATTCCCACCAATCAGATTTAGATCTGATTTCACAAAGGGTTGTGATTGGTTGGGAAGAAGAGGAGTTGGATCATGCTAAGTCTATAAATAAGACCCTACGCCCATCTCAAAGAGCAATTGAAATTCCCACGCCCCAAGGCTGCCTCTCCTATCCTTCTCCATACCAAGTCCACCTTCTCGCTCTCCTCTCCACATCCAAAGGAGTTTGGGATCTTAGTTGATGCAATCCAGATGAGAGAAAGGCAATAGAAAGCTAGAAGGCTGCACTACTGCAAAGGACAGCTGCTGATCTTCAAAAGGTATTTTGAAGATCCTCCAGATCAGATCTAGATCTAATTTTTGGAGATGCGATAGAGAAGAAGAGGATCTCTAGATCCAACCCAAGTGGATACTGGTAGAGGCCAGGCACTTGCGTGGTTAGATCCAGAATCTTCCGCTGCTTACAGGATTATCAACGGATAATAGGATTACCCTACGTCAAGGTAAATTAAATTTGATTTAATTTATGTTAATTTTTTTTTTATTATTAGAATAATAAAGATCAAATCTAAAATATCCCAGATTTGATTTGGATCAAAGAAAAAAAATTTTAAAATATATCTCTTGATCTGATCAGATCTGAACGAACCTAGTCCAAAAAATCTAGATTTTTCCTTCAGTAGACATATCCACCTCTAGCACTTATGCTCATTGGTCCACATACATCAGTATGTACTAGACTTAAGAGCTCATTGGCTCTCTCATCTTTTTCAGTTAAAGGTGACTTGATCATTTTACCAAGACAGGGCTCACAGGTTGGAAGTGATTCATAATCATTAACTTAGAGGATTCCCTTTTGAGTCAACCTGTTAATCTTGTTCTTATTTATATGACCCAGCCTATAGTGCCATAAGTAGATATCTGATACACTGTCTAATCTAGGATGCTTGCCAATAGAATAGGCTACAAAAATAGGTTATGATAACATATATACATCATTATTCAATTATCCACAGAAAGCAGTAACACCATTCATAATGACATTACAAACTCATTTTTTTATTAAAATTTTATAATTGTTCATGGCTAAAAGGCCTATAAAAATGATATTTAAAAAGAAACTAGGATAGAAATGACAATCACTAAGAACAACGATGTGAGATTCAAATACAAGTTTCAAAATTTCTAAAGCTAGAATTGGAACTGTTCTTCTATCTCCAACGTTTAGGAATCTCTCACCTTGCTTGAATTTTCTACTGACCTGCAACCCCTGCAATGAATTGCAAATATGGTAAGGGCTATCGGTATCCAATACCCAGTCAGTAAAATCACAAATAGAGAAATTGCAAAGAGTTATCATATAAATACCTTGCCCAATAATAGATTGTTTCTTTCTCTGTCTGTTCGAATCTAGGGAGGCAATGTACTAAGGATATTTTCTCTTTCAGTGCTCCCACTTCTTGCAAAAGAAGCATTCAGCTTGACTCTTATTAGGTTTGATCTTCCTAGTCTGATCCTGTACTGATGTTCCAGCCTGAACTTGCACCTTCTTTATTTTCTTCTTTTTGTTCTTCTTCCCATTCCTAAAGGGTTGAGAATCAGAAGATGAACCTCCCACTAAGTTCACTGACTCTTTTTGGAGCTGGTGATCCTTCTCAAAGTTCTGAAGTAACCCCAGTAAGCCATGGTAGTTTACATCAGGCTTTGTCATTCTGTAATGAGTAAGAAAAGAGAGATAGGACTTTGGCAGCGAGTTTAGTATTGCATCTTTCCTAAGTTGTTCATGCAAGAAAAAGTTGAGTTTGCTTAAGTGCTCTATCAGCTCGATCATATACAGTACATGATCAGTGACAAAGGCTCCATCCCGCATTCTGGCATTGAAGATGGCATAACTAGTCTTGTGCCTCTCAACGTCATCAGGTGTGGCAAAAGAATCCTCCAACACTTGGAGCATTTCATTTGGCTGAGCTATTTCAAACCGACGACTAAACTCATCACTCATCGCAGCCAGAATAATGTAGCACACCATAGTTCGATTACTAAGCCACTTCTGATAAGTGTCTCTAACTGTTCCACGTGCATTGGCAGCTGGCTCCTCAGGTGCAGGATCTGTCAGCATATATAGGATCCATTCATGCTCCAAGACAATCTTTAACTTTTGGTACTAGCTATCGAAGTTGGGTCCCACCAACTTATCATTATCCAATAATGATCGAAGTGATAGAGAAGTGGCCATGTCTACACAAAGAAAAATCAAAATCTAATTAGTAATTGATTTATTAAACCTAAAAATTTGGACTTTAATCAAAAAGTTTCTTCCACTATTTTATTCGAATTCGTAGCCTCTACCTCCAATTCAAGGAATTATACTAATTTCTTAATGGGTACTAGAATCCACATAGACTGTACATGAGCCCAACTTTGGTTGGCCCACCCATGTAAATCTAAGGGTAGGTACATAAATAATTATTTCTCCAAATAATTTTTAGTAATTAAATTTTGCCCCAGGCCCTGATAAGTTGGCTTTAGCCTTCTCAGAAAAGGGTCCAATTAGGTCCAACCATTAACATGACCATACTTGGCCCATCCAACCAATGAATGATCAGGCCCAACTTTGGTTGGCCCACCTAACCATCATTTAGAAAAATGTATCCAAGAGATCATATAATGAATGATAATTCCATCAATCAATAAGCACCAAGCCTTTGGGCCTCCAATGATTATTTAACTGATGGACTCATTATCATCTACTTTAATGGGAGGCTATGATCCAGTTATCATATAACTATTTCATTTTAGGAACCTAATAATTTTAGAAGATTTAATTTGTAGAAGCGAGTAGGCCAGATTAACCAGCTTGTCATGATCCTTCCACTAACTTCACCAAGTCAGCTTAAGGAAGATCATTAATAGGCTGGTCTAGGAGCATCTAAATTAAGAATTTATGTTTGATAAAACCATATTGTAAATCGTTTGCATGTTTGATTCATAATCAATATGTAAGTAACATAAACATGAATCTACTTTAGATCTAATTTAAATAGGTTCATATAATTCAAACAGTTTCAATAATCAATCATAAATCTTTCTAGATCAAATCTAATATATTTATGAAGATTAAAATTAGATTAAAATATTTTTAATCAGATCATAAAATCTCTTAGATCTAATTTAAAATTTTATGATCAATATTTTAGATAAGCACGTACTAGGATAACCTATTCACTATAAGGGATAAGCCTTACAGTAGGACAATCTTATGGCAGTCCATGCAATCTAAAATATTTTATTTTTAGATATAAAACTATTTTAAATCTATTAAATTATAAATAAAAGTAGATCAAATCAAATAAATTTATGATTAGAGTCAGATCATCATGAACTAGGACAACCTATTTACTGTAAGGGATAAACCTTATAGCAGGACAATCTTATGGTAGTTTGTGAGATCTAAATTCTTTTTTAAATTTAGATTTAATAATTAGATTATAAATTAGATCTAATCTATAAAATAATCTAAATATACATAAAAATTATGTAATAACAATCTTACTCTGATACCAATTGAAGGAACCAGATCTAGGATTTTACAGTTAGATCTTGAAAACTTTTTCAAGATCTTGCAGCAAAAAACTTAAAAAAATCAAATATTTATTTAAATAAATATATAAATACCTAGATCTCAAATCTATTACATTATCAAGGCTTGATATTAAATTAAAAATTAAAATCAAATAAGAAAATAAAATATTGATCAAATTAACCTAGATTTACACTACATCAAATGCAAGTATGAAGTAAATAGATCAGATTTATTACCTGAGCAAGTTAGATGTTCTAACTTAGTGATCTGAGCTTGAGAATGAAGTCATGAGCTACACACACGTTCGGCCTCTAGGAGTCATCCACACGAGCCTACGATCTCTGATCTGAAGTCCGATGTAGAAAATTAGCATAGCATGCTAGCACTATGCTGATCCTTCTTCGACGGTCGATCTGATGCTTCTTTCTTCAAAATTTAGACTCTCCAAAATATGCAAAGAAAGATAAGAGTTTATTGATATTAGACTCTCTCAGAAAAAATTCAAATAAAAGGAGGAGAGATTGAAAATAAAACAGTACTAGAAGAAGACCCTCTTCTTCTTCTCTTTTCTCTCACCTAGACACCTAGTTTGATGCCTATAGAAACCCCACACCCAAGGATCCACTTTCTCTAATTTTTATACACCCCAAAGCTTTGTATTTTATTAAAAAATTAGAATAAAATTCATCTAATAAATAGAGAAAAAGAAGAGTCCAAGTTATATCAAAAATTCTAGACTAGGAATATCCAAACATGGAAAGTTATTGGGGCGCCCAACTCTTGGGCACCTCCTCCATAATTATTGATGTGGACCAGCAAAAGAGGGTACACAAAAAAGGAGATTATTTTCATAGAATATGAGAAAAATTAATTAAAAGATGGGGCGGCACTCAAGGGATGGTGTTTTGGTCAACAAGGATTCTATCTCATAGAATCCTAAGCATAACTAACTCCTCTTTTGACTTGGTCTTCCAACAAATTACCTTATGAGAAAAGGAGGAGAGAAAGAGGGCATGAGAAGCTATGGGAGTGGAGAATTATCACATAAGAAATAAAATAAAAAGGGCATGGGGCATGAGGATTAAGTGGCGCAAATGATAGGGAGTCCTAGTCACACTAGGACTCCTATTTTGACTTGGTCAAACAAGATCTTTTAATCAAATAAAATCAAGATTAAACCAATCCAATTAAATAATATCCTAACTAATTTAAGGACTTAATTAAATTAGATTAAATTAAATTTAAATTTAATTTATTTTCTAATCAAATTAAAAAATTGGATTAATCCGAGTCCTAGTTAGACTAGGACTAGTTCTTTCTTGCACTAGGCTTATCCAATAAACCAATTGGACTTGATCCAATCAAGCCCAAACCAAATTTAATTAAATCATATTTAATTATATATAATTTTAACCTATTGACTTAATCAAATTAAGCCAATTAGTAATCCAATTGCTAATCGATCCTCCTGCAATACTTGCACTAGGTTAAACATCAATCGTATTGATTGTTTAACCCTAGAACGATTCTTAATCATTGATCAACCATCCGATCAAATCATAAGCTCTAATGTGTGTGATCTCATATGTCCAAATCTAAGTCGGTAGCATAGGAATAAATTTTTGTTCCAATCAAAGTGACCATCTAGCAATGATACCCAATGGTCGGATATGTCAAAGGTGTAGAACACCATCCTTAGAATCCATGCGGATATAGTTTTCATATAAATCATCCCCTTGACCACAATGCTCATAGGACACCTTAGAGTTCAACTATTAACTTTGATCAGGTTGTCCATACTGTATATCAAAATATCAAATCCATCTAATGGATTACCCTGACCAAGGTTTTGCTATATTGAAATATAGTGATATATTCTTCTCCAACTCTTGGAGTGGTCAATTTCATCTTGATCATACTCAGACTTTGCAAGTACTTGATTGTGCCCAGAAGCCTTCCATTGCTAAATTAAAAATTAAGTTAGTCTGGTACCAAAGCACAGTGAGTTGCTTACAAGTCACTAAGGTGATCTCAGGTCTAAGGGATACATATACCTCTATCCCATCAGAGACATTCTCGATATTAGAATGCTCTGAAGTTGGTCATGTTTAATAATGATGTATCCATACATCTCACCTGTATGCCATACCAGTGTCTCCACACTCTTTGGTTAAGAGGATAACCAACCTATATGGCATATAGCGACCTATGCTCGATAGATGCTATTGTCCTAATTAATAGCCTATCATTTGGTCGTGAACAAATTTAAGGACTAATCGATAAATTCTCTTTTTATCAAAACTAAACAGTCTTAAGGACTTCATCACAATAATGGAGTTCATTAGAAGTTGTAAACTTATGATGAAAAAGATGCCAAAATATTTTTATTAATTAATAAATTAATTATAATTATAAAATAGCTCAACCGTCAATAGGCTAATGATTGGCTTTGGAATATAATTTCCAACAATATCATGATTTGGAAGGCCTCGAGATGGTCGACCGGATCTAAGGTTCCATCGTACATCTCGAACTATATGAGTTTGAAGTTTAGTGGGATAGGCTCCTGCATGATTTGAATAGAGAATGAAGGATCGGTGCAGATGTCATTGACGTGGGTAGGGATAGTATGGCAGAGTTCCACAATCCATTGATTCATCCCCTAAAGTTTTTGATTGAGATCTTCTCGATCATGAATCTCAAGAGTCCTCTGACTGAATGGTGGCAGTGATCTTCCAAGGGTGGAGTCATGGTCAGAACAGGGGCTCTCTGATTTCTATTTTCCCTTCCCAGGGCTTATTGGCTGGCTTTCCTAAGTGTGCCTTCCTTACACCAGATCTTGATATTTTGGTGAAGTTTTCTTTGACTAAATTGGCATTGGAGGTTGTTGCATGGCCTGCACTACTTCAGTGAGGCCCTTAACCTACCGAATCGGTAGATTAAATTACTCTAGATCCGCCATAGCTGTTGGTGGAGGAGGTTGGGGTACCGATAATAGGATTAAAGTGACTAGATCTAATTCAGATCTAAATACGGAGGCAGCATATCATCAAGTAGAAGCCTTCCTCGGAGGCATTTTCTAGAAGCAAGTAATAATTAGAAGAAGAGGAACAGGAGGGGTTGTGAGTAGAAGAAGAGCTAGATCAACTGAGCACTCCTTTTAGAATAAGGGCTTAGAATCTCTTTCTCTAGCATCAATCCTATTGTTGCAAAAAACTGTTTCGATGTCGGAGTCGCTGGAGTGGGAGGAGATGAGGCCACCATTGGGACCTATAAGAAGAAGTCCAGACCAAAGGTAGCCGGCTTTGGCAGGACCCTTCGATGCTCAAGTTAGTTTTTTGGCCAACAAGAATGGAGTATTTAAGAGAAAATGAACAAAGTATCAAGTAGAGTATGAGAGCTTAGAGAGAAAACATATATGGAGGATCCTTTATATAGATGGAGTGTTTAACAAACTGATAGTGATAGCTATAAATGCCTGCTAATAGGCTGTTTGGAGCCACGTGAAGTTTGTTATGAAGGATAGTGTCCTTTGTCATGACATGCTAGTCTATTAGAGATTAATAATTAGAGGTTGGATAGGACCTCTGCATGTGCAAGCAAGCCATGATCGTAAAGAATTTTGAGTCCCAATGATCTGGAGAGGTTCAGACATCTTCAAAGTCATCCGCAAGGTGACTGACCTTGGCTGAGTCAGGGCTTGAACTTGTATCGACAATAAAGTGCTCTTATAATTTGAGTTCATTCGGCCAGTTTGAGTCTGATTGGAAGGAGTCTGGTCGAATGGAATCCGCTAGGTGACTGAAAGGAGTTTGATTGGATGGAACCCACTGGGCAACTAGAAGGAGTTCTACCGGAAGGAGTTTATCCGAACAAAGTCCACAACATCCTACCAATTCTTTGATTAACCAATGGCATTGACAATCATGGTTGAGAAGATCATCGATGCATGCGAGTTGGAGATAGGCCATCCCAGGATAAGCGATAGCATGAAATCATATTGGTTGAAGTTTGGTTATGGTTGCCACACCTTGGGCTGGTCACGTCGAGGTTGAAATAGATTGTTGAACTTTGGCAGGTGCAACTTTACCAACAACAATATTATTTCGACCATCTTACTAAACAAAATATAATTATTAGTAGGCATGCCATATTCTTGGAGAAGAAATTCATCCAAGGAGGCAATGGAAGAAATATTAAACTTAAGAAAGTTCAAGACCTACAAACTATTCTAAAAATATCTAATAAAAATACTCAATCAGAAGTACCCAAGGATGTGGTACATCCACTATATACACCTCCTCTTCATAGGTCAAAGAGAGTGCGTCATGCATCTATATGATATGGTTTCATCATAGGGAATGATAATGAGGCAAATATCATTCAAAATGATGATCCATTAACCTATTCAGAAGCTGTCATGAGTAAGGACTCTGATAAGTGACTAGATGCAATGAAATCTGAAATGGACTCTATGTATTCTAATCAAGTTTGGATCTTAGTTAATGCACCAAAGGGTGTAAGCCCTATAGGGTACAAGTGGATCTTTAAGAAGAAGATCAAAGCTGATGGCCAAATTAAGATCTACAAGGCTAGGTTAGTGGCAAAAGATTTCAGACAAAAATAAGAAATTGATTATGATGAGACCATTTTGCCAGTGGCTATGCTAAAGTCTATACAAATTTTACTTGCTATAGCAGTATATTATGATTATAAAATCTAGTAGATGGATGTCAAGACTATTTTTTTTAACAATAATTATAAAGAAGAGGTCTATATGACTTTGCCAGAAGGATTCATCTCCAGTGTGAGACTAAATCAAGTATGCAAGCTTAAAAAATCTATTGATGGATTAAAGCAGGATTCAAGGAGTTGGAACATCTGATTTGATATTACAGTCAAAGAGTTTAGCTTCATAAAAAATATGGATGAACCATATGTATATAAGAAGGCTAGTGGCAGTGAAAAAGTTTTCTTGGTTTTATATATCAATGATATATTACTTATTGGGAATGATATTTTAATGCTTCAGTTAGTTAAGACTTGGCTATCAAATAAGTTTTCTATGAAAGATTTGAATGAAGCATCCTATATTCTTGGAATAAAGATCTGTAGAGATAAATCTAATCGGATGCTAGGCTTGTTCCAATCTATGTACATTGACTTAGTGTTGAAGAGGTTTGTTAGTGCAGAAAACTATGGGATGCCGGAGTATGCCGAAGGTGGTGGAGACGATCTCGTTGACAAGATCTACAAGACGAAATCCGAACCGAAGGTGGGTGGCTTCAGCAGGACCCTTCGATGGTCAAGTTAGCTTTCCGACCAACAAGAATGGAGTACACAAGAGAATTAGAGCAGAGAAGAGAGCTTAGAGAGGGAGCAACATATCTGAAGGATCTCTTATATAGGTAGAGCCTATAACAAAATGATAGCCACAGTCATAACAGAATGTTAGAAGGTTGTTTGGGCCATTTGGAGTTTGTTATAGAGAGTGGGCTATCATTGTCATGGCTTGCTGGCAGTTGGATCTCATTTGTCAGAGTTCAGATAGAAAGTTGAAGGCTTTCAAGTTTGATGGTGCTTCATTTATGCTGACTGTCATTAGAATTGAAGGTTTGACTGACTGAGCTTGGGTCCTATTAGTGCAATCCTAACTGCTCTCGGAAGTTCGACTACCTTTAAGGTCGGCCAAAATTGGATAAGCATGCTTTGATCCAGAAGGTTGGAGGGTGAAAAGGATGGCTGGTTCTTTAATTAGGCCTGTGGCTATGCTCTCTAGAGGAGGTTCAGCTAATACCCAAGGTCGGCCTGAAGTCTGGATGAAAGAGTACCGAGATTCATTACTGCTACTTACTCTAGGTTGAAGATTGGACTTATGTTGATGGTAGAGTCCTCTTTCTAACTCAAGTTCATCTCTTCAAGGTCCTTGGTGTGAGATTGGCGAGATCTACTATCTACAGAGTGGAGTAGAGGAATTCGGCCGCTTTTAAGGTCGGCCACTAGACATGGTTATGAAGGGAAAACCTAGTTTTTCGGATTAGATTCATTCAGATCTGATTGGATCAAGAGAGATACTTCAAAAATTTTTCTCTTAAATCTAGATCAGATCTAAGACTTTTTAGATATAATATTATTGATCTAATAAAAATAATAAAATAAAATAAAGGATAAATTAAATCTAAGTTAATTTTATCTTGTTGCGGATAATCTGATTACCCTATGATGATACTGATGTCTCCCTGAGGTTCTGGATCTAGCCATACAAGTGCCTGGCCTCTATCGGTATTCACTCGGATAGGATCTGGAGATCTCCTCCTTCTGTATCACTTCTTCAAAGATCAGATCTGGATCTAATTTTGGAGATCTTCAAAACTCCTTTTGAAGATCGAGTGTCATCTCTTACAGTAGTGCTACCTTCTTCCTTTCTCGTCGTCTTTCTCTTGCTTGGATCACACCAAATTGAAGCCCAAAATCATTTGGGCATGGAGAGGAGAGAGAGAGTCAAATGTAGGCATGGAGAGTGACGGAGAGGGGATGTATGGCATGGGCAAAGGGCAAAAGACTAAATCCTAGGCGCAGACAGGATTTTTATAGACCCTACTGCGCCAAGCAGTGCCACATCATCCCGACCAATCATGGCTCTTTATGCAATTAGATCTAAATCTGATTGGTGGGATGACATCATCTGATCCAATCAGATTAGAGTCCCTCTGGAATCTCCTTAGATGGTGCCAAGACTGGTCAAAGATAAATCTTTGGCACCTACCTAGGTAGAATGAATGAAGCAACCTGGAGTCCCATATGTATGGGACTCCAGGCATCATCATCTTTGGGCACACGCCTCCCTTGGCATGTGCCCCCTCCCTTACCTCATTTTAGCAGGGGGACAAAACCCCATCTTCTCTTCTATGGGTGCATGACACATGGGCAGATGTGTTGCGGTCCACAATGTTCCAGGCATCACCTAGCTCTGATACCATATTGTAGACCCATGATATCGCTCGAACATCAATCATCCTTAACATCACAAGCACCGATATCATGTTGCGGAAGCTCTTGATCTCTAGCAGAGATCTGAAGGAACCAGTGACATTCTCTATAGGCAGCAAACCACCGATCCTCCACCTGGATCTGTGATGGGGTGCCTCCCTCCTTAGGCTTGAGGGAGATGCCCCCTTTTCTAGGGCTTCTTCAAGAACCTTGGGCGGCAACTCTAGAGAAAAGAGAAGAAAAGAGTTAAGGGAGAAAAGATCTATGTTCCACACTCTATTGAAACCCTAATACAACCTATGTATTTATACATAGCCATTAGGCCCGACCAAAAAACTTTCCGACTAACTCAATACATGAAAGCACTCACTGAGCCCATGTACATGCATGTCTTCCATGCTCTCATCCTCTGGATCTAGACCCAACCTATACATGAATTAGCTACCTTAAGACCTCTCAAACCAAGCCTTAAGACCCCTAGGATCAACCCGGATCCTAGTCCAAAATTGACCCTCACGTAACTCTACCCGTGCACTGAGATGGCTCAGTCTCAGCACTAAGTTGACTAAGTTTCACTGGGTCGGCTCAGTCTAAAACTGAGCCAGCTTAGTTCATGCCGTGCCAGCAGTCCTGAACAGGCAGCTCTCTATTTTTTCTATGCTTTGAGACTTAGCTGACCCAATTTTGGATTGAGCCAGCAAACCTGCAGAAAATCCTTTTTCTGCAGCCTTGATTCCCCGACTTTGGTTCCTTGCTTCACCTTTTGTCCCAGGTCTACGAAGCACCAACCAAGCTTCTAAAATCTTCGGAGCCAACACCCTAACTCCTCCCATGGCCTCCCAAGGCTTGGGAGCACCACAAATCCTCACAATCTCCATCTTAGTGCCCCATGCCTTGGCAAACCCCTCGGTAATGACCTCCTGCATGATCCCACTGTCCCTACGCACTTGACAGCCCCTGTGCAAACATCGCCTTTGCCAATCCTCTTTAGCTGTTGTGCACCCTTGAGGCCTTTGGGATGACCACCTCCATCGTTGAAGACCTATGCTTGCTTCTTGGCACCACCCTAGAATTATAGGATCCCTTCTGCTTAGCAGCTGCATCACTTTCTCTAAACTTTTCTAGAGAATCTACAACATTTCAGTACCAGCACATGCTGTACCATCTAACACGATCTCCTCAGAACTACGCCTGTCCACCTACACACGCCGCTCCACCTGGAACTAAGCATCACCAATGCTCTAAACTCATATCAAATTTTCTCTTCAATTATGAAGCCACCACCACGAAGCTCCACCTATATCCAAAGTCCACCTGATGCCGCAGAAGCCGACTCTATCATTGAGTTCCTCGAGGTCAACCATCCAATGCTGCACTGCTGGGCATGCCACTGTACCTAGAATACCATCACTACCCCTTCGAATCCTCCACACTCTACAGCACTCTTCGTAGCCATCTCGGATACCTCCGTAATACACGAGCACCTCTGAAACCCAAGAGCTCATCCAACTCTTTTAAATCTAGCGATTGAATCCTAGGGAATTTCACCCTAGTCCTTCTCTTCTGCCCCTACACCAGCCATCACTTCAATTGCGTCCAGAGAACCATCCTCCACCTATACCGTGACTCTCCTTGGTGCTCCTACAGAAGAAACCTGATCCATGATACTCCCGACTGCCTGAGACCTCCTGACACTCTCTGAGACCTCCTAACTCTTCCTGAGACCTACACTCGATTTCTTTGAGATACGACTGACACTCTCTACTGAGATAAACTCCTCGACTGCTGCACCATCGAGCCTCTCTCAGCCCCGTGCCTCCAGCGTAGTGCTCCTATAGCACTCCAGTGCTCCCTGACTCATGTCTATGCCACTCTACAGCTGTCCAGCCCTAACCTACTAGACCTCCATAGATCATCCATCTCCATCACTCCCAAGGCTTTGCAAATCCATGCTCTGATTGAACTGCTGAATATATCTTCGACTACTTCCCTATCTTTCAGACATCGAAGGATGTATAGTCACTTCTTTAGCCTTCCTTCGATCATTACCCTTAGAAAACCTCTCTTCAATAGCCCTATGCTGCCCATCTTTCTAGAGAACTTTGATGCTCTCCGCTAAGATACCTTCCTCGACTGTTGCATCGTTGAGCCTTTCTAAGCCTTGCATCTTCAGGAAAGCGCTACTGCAGCACTCCAGTGCTCCCAACCTATCACATAACCATCATACACTTCAGCCTTTTCACCAAGACCGATTAGCAAATCATGCACCAAGTCTTTCCATCTCAAGAAAATCTCTTTCCGTTAATCCTCTCAACCTCCACCTTCAACTCCCTGCTCCCGATTGGCCAAACCACAGCAACAACAAGGTAGATTTGAAACATACCATGAAATTCTTATGCAGATTTCTGATTTCACCTTGTATAACTTCTCCTTCGCTTCCATGCACCATCAGGCTCTGAAATCTAGCTCTTTCCATGCACCATCAGGCTTTGAAACTTGGCTCTGATACCATGTTGTGGTCCACAATGTTCCAGGCATCACCTAGCTCTAATACCATATTGTAGACCTATGATATCGCTCGAACGCCAATCATCCTTGACATCACAAGCATCGATATCATGTTGTAGAAGCTTTTGATCTCTAGCATGGACCTAAAGAAACCAGTGATGTTCTCTATGGGTAGCAAACCACCGATCCTTCATCTAGATCTGTGATGGGAGGCCTTCCTCCTTAGACTTGAGGGAGATGCCCCATTTTCTAAGGCTTCTTCAAGAACCTAGGGTGGCAACTCTAGAGAGAAGAGAAGAAGAGAGTTGAGAGAGAAAAGATTTGTGTTCCACACTCTATTGAAATCCTAATATAACCTATGTATTTATACATAACCATTAGGCCCGACCAAAAAACTTTCTGGCTAACCCAATACATGAAAGCACTCACCGAGCCCATATGCACCCATGTCTCCCATGCTCTCATCCTTTAGATCTGGATCTGACCCATACATGAATTAGCCACCTTAAGACCTCTCAAACTAGATCTTAAGAACCCTAAAATCAACTCGGATCCTAGCCCAAAATAGACCCTTGCATAACTCTGCCCGCGCACTAAGCCAGCTAAGTTTCACTAGGTCGGCTCAGTCTGAAACTGAGCCATCCCAATCCTATGCCATGCCAGCAGTCCCGAATGCATAGCTCTCTATTTTTTCTATGCTCTGAGACTTAGTCGACCCAGTTTTGGACTGAGCCGACTAACCTACAAAAAATCCTTTGTCTGCAGTCTTGATTCTCCGACTTTAGTTTCTTACTTCACCTTGTGTTCCAGGTCTACGAAGTACCAACCAAGCTCCTAAAATTTTAGAGCAAACACCCTAACTCCTCCTATGGCCTCCCAAGGCTTGGGAGCACCTCAAATCCTCACAAGATGTCTAAGTGTCAAAGGTTAATGTTTGACCTAAGTCAAAAGACAAGATTTAGTAGATGATGAAAAATGGTAGGTGTTGTCTTAAATTTATCTCATAAATTAAGATAATCCTTTTCTGACCTGGATAAGCTCTAGTCAGACCATGTAAAGGTTCTTGAGTGAGCCCAAAGATATTTGGCTCAGTGAAGACAACTTTTAATGATTGTTAAAGGAGAACATTAGGCTCAATCGTGTGCTAGCATAATTTTTTTGAACTTAATTGAATCTAATTCAAATCAATTTAACTGAATTAGTCCAATTGATGATATCCAAATCCAAACCCTTGTTTGTGTGATCCAATTAGGTTTAGTTCCATATGGTAATGAGATATGTCATGATCTCTATCATCGACATCATCGAAACAACTTCCAATGGATTGAAACTTTTTTGATTCAGACAACTAGTATGATTGATCATCTAAATCATTCTAATTGCTCTCAAAATCCATCAGTGACACCTAGCAGCATATGGTAACAATCCATCAAAACTAAAAATGAACCTCTCGGTGTAGTTACCTATGTAATTAAATTCTTCTATCTTGAGCCCCGATCGGATTAGGGTTAAGGTAATCTGATCAAATTCTAATATCCTTCATTTGATTAATCATTCGATTCAAGTCCAATATGAAAATCTTAATAGAAACTCTTTCTATTATTTCACTCTGCCATGGACATGGGCTTATGGACTTGATTCTCATGATCATCATAGGACTACTCCTCATCTACCAAGGTAGATAGATTTTCTATTGATGTAATCCAATTCATACAATGAAAATGCTATAGCCAACAATGAAAATAATCTATTTTATTATTTATAGTTAAAATTATAATTTTGCCCTTAGAATTGTATAATAAGTGTCAGCCAATTCTGGCTTCTAGGGCACACATATCTAGCAAACTCCCACTTGACCTAAAGTCAATTGGCTACAAATCTAAGTCCCATCTTCTTAAGATGGGTTTCGATCTTCTGCTAATCCAACGGCTTCATAAGTAGATCTACCGCATTATCTATGGAGTTGACTCTCTTGACCTCGATGTATCCTTTTTTGAGGAAATCATGGATGAGGTGGAATCACCACTCGATGTGTTTGAATTTCTGATGAGACCTCGACTCCTTAGTAAGGGCCATGTCACCATTATTATTGCAGTACAGAGGAATGGCATCCGATGGCATCACTTCGATCTCTACGATGAACTTCTTATACCAGAATGCCTCCATCGCAGCTTCTGATGCAGCGATATATTCTGCTTTCATGGTGGAATCTGCTTTTACTGTTTGTTTGAAAGTCTTCCAACTAACAGCACCACCATTACACACAAATAGATTTTTAGATGTCGATTTTTGATCATCTATATCGGACATAAAATTTGAGTCTATATATCCCTAGATATGGAGTTCTCCATTTTCAAAAACCAAGAACATATCCTTAGTTCCTCTAAAGTACTTAATGATACATTTCACAGAAGTTCAGTATTCTTCTCCTAGATTTAACTGATATCTGCTTGTGATACTCACAGCATGGGCTATATCAGGTCATGTATATAACATGGCATACATGAGGATCCCTATTGCAGAAGCATAACGTTCAATCTCCTGTGGTCTGTTGGGACACATTTTCTTGGAGAGATGAATGCCATGTCTGAAGGATACCAATCCCCTCTTGGAGTTTTCCATGCTAAATCTCTTTAGCACTTCCTCTATGTACATCTTCTGTGAAAGACCTAGCATCCTATTTGCTCTATCTCTATAGACTTTGATTCCAAGAATGAAGGATGCTTCTCCTAGATCTTTCATAAAAGAATTTTTTAGATAACCATATTTTAACTCTGGTCAACATGGGAATATCATTTTCAATAAGGAGGATATCATTCACATACAGTACGAGGAAGATAATAGCGCTCCCACTGACCTTTCTAAAAATACATGGTTCCTCCTCATTCTTGATGAAACCAAATAATTTGATCATATCATTAAAATGAGTATTCCAGCTCCAAGATGCTTGCTTAAGTCCATATATGGACCTTTGCAACTTGCATACTTTATGATCAATATCACTGGATGTGAAACCCAGTGGCTATTCCATATAGATATTTTTCTCATGATATCCATTTAAGAACACCATTTTTCACATCCATTTATCATATTTTATAATCAAAATAGGCTGCAATAGCAAGCAATGTGTGAATGGATTTAAGCATGGCTATTGGCAAAAAGATATCTTGATAGTCAATGCCTTCATGCTGACTATAACCTTTTGCTACTAATCTTGCTTTGAATGTCTCCACAATCCCATCTGCACCAGTCTTTCTCTTGTAGATCCATTTACACCCAATAGGTACTATACCTTCTGATGGATCTACCAAGGTCCAGACTTGATTTGAGTGCATCGAGTCAGTTTCTGACTTCATTGCCTCTAACCATTTTTCGAAGTCAATATCTGATATCCTCTCGTCATAGGTTTTGAGATCATCACCATGAACCCCATTACCTACGAGAAATATTTTCTCTATTTCCTCTGAAATAGTACCTAAGTACCTCTCAGGGGGATGAAAAACCCTTTGCGATCTTCGAGGTGGAGGAGGTAGTGATTGTATTGGCTCAACCTGATTTGGTTCCAAAGGGTTCTTAGCATTTTGCTCTTGAGAGACTTTCTCCTCTAGCTTGATCTGCTTTCTAATGCCACCAACTTGAATAAACTATTTTTCAAGAAAGATGGCATGTCGGCTCACAATCATATTGTAATCTTTTGAAATGTAGAAATAATATCCTAATGACTCTTTAGGATATCCTATAAATCGAGCTCTAAAAGACCTGAAGTCTAACTTGTCCGCTTGTTATCTTTTGACATGAGCCGAACAATCTCAAATTCTGAGATTACTCAGACTTAGTTTTTTAGCATGCCATATCTCATACGGTATGGTAGGAATGGTTTTAGAGGAAACCCTATTAAGTAAATATATAGCAGTTAATAAACTATATCCCCAAAGAAAATTAGGAAGATCTGTGAGCTCATCATGGATCGAACCATATCTAATAGGATTTGATTCCTCCATTCTGAAATCTCATTAAGTTGTGGTGTTTCAGATGGAGTCCATTGAGAGACTATACCATTCTACTTGAGATAGTCTAAGAATTTTTGACTAAGGTATTCACCTCCTCGATCTGATCGAAGAACCTTAATGGATTTTTTAGTTTGCTTTTCTACTTCATGTCTGAATTCTTTAAACTTTTCAAAAGCTTCAGACTTGTGTCTCATAAGATACACATACCCATACCGAGATAAATCATCGGTAAAGATTATGAAGTAGACAAAATTGCCTCTAGCCGACACATCAAATGGGCCGCACACATCAGTATGTACTAGGGCAAGTAAATCCGTGGCCCTTTTTCCCATGTCCTACAAAAGAAAGTTTAGTCATTTTGCCATGAAGATATGATTCATAAATTGGATATGACTCGAAAGTCAATGGACTCAATAGTTCGATTTTCTCCAATTTGTTAACACTATCTTCTGCTTTATGATCTAGTTTAAGATACCATACATACCTATCGTTTGGACTATCCCTGGATCATTTTGATTTTATGGCATTCACATTTTGCTCGATATTAAAAATAGATACATCAATATGTAACTGATAAAGATCGTTAATAAGAAAATAACTTATAATTTTATTTTTTTCATAAAGAATGTTATAATGGTCCGTACGAAAATTAATTACATAGCCTTCTAGTGCTAAGCATGAAATAGAAATCAAATTCCTACTTGCTGCAGGCACATAATAACAATCCTTAAGTACTAAATCTAAACCCGATGGTAGTCAAAGAGGATAGGTTCCCATGACCACAGTAGCAACTCTTGCTCCATTTTCAATGCATAGGATTATCTCACCATCCCTTAGCCTCCTGCTATCCTTAAGATCCTGCATGAAAGTGCACAAATAAGCACTAGAATCAGAGTCAAGCATTCAACTGGATGCAGAATAAATTATAATGTTAGATTCAATAACGAGCATACCTCTAGAAGGACCTGCGTCCTTCTTATTCTTTAGGATGGCCAGGTATGTAGGGCAGTTCTGCTTCTAGTGGTCGTTAGTATTGCAATAAAAATATTTTTCTTTATCAGCAGCCTTCTTTTTTAGCTCTACTTTCTTTTTCTTTCCTCCTTCCATCTTCTATCTTTTCATAGACTTCTTCTTTCCAATAGACTTTCTCTTGGAAGCAGTCCATTCCATAGCAAATACTAAGCCTTTAGAACCTTTCATTGAAAGATCAGTAGTAACCAGCATGTTCATAAGCTCGGCCAGAGTATTTTCAAGTTTATGCATATGATAGTTCATAATGAACTGCCATATGCATCAGTCAAGGATTACAAAATTATATCATTCTGTAGATCTAGGTCCAACTATACTCCAAGCTTCTTAAGCTCTTCTAAGTCCTTGCTCATCATCAAGCAATGATCTTGGACTGACTGTCCATCATGCTTTTTAGTCTTGAATAGTCATTTAGTGATCTGATATTTGGCTGTGCGACTCTGTTCACCAAACATCTCTTGTAGCTGAGCCAACATTTGGCAGGCAGTCCTGATATCTTCATATTAGCATTGAAGCTCATCAGACATCGAGCCCAATATATAGTATCTGATCTTATTATCTTCATCCGTCCATTTATCAAGAGATGCTCTCTATTCAGCGAATGGACGAGCTGATAAGGTGGGAGGATCCTGGTCCAATACATGAGTTAACTTTTTGGAACCCAAAATAATTTTGAAGTTCCAAAGCCAATCCTTATAATTGGATCCAATCATTCTATGGGTGTCCAAGATACGTGCTAGTGGATTGGATGCAGACATTTTGTTTTTCCTATAGAGAGTCAAAGTTTCTAGCTTGATATTATAATTAAGACTTGACCAATTTATTTAGGAGTTTAATTTTTAAATAAATTAGCTCTCACTATTTTCTTAGATCCCTATACTCCCTATGTAAAGATATAAAAATCTCCATAATTATAGATTCCTAATGGGTGGTGCAGACCCACCAACTGACTCATCACCTCATCTAACAGTTATTGGTGATGCGTTAGCCAATGAGTGGATAACTTTTGTCCAATGATTCTCTAATCATGGTGCACCGAAACTTGATCTCTAATTCATGAATCTCACCATGCTCGCAATATTGATCCACTTCTTAGTTAAGTCAGATCCACCATTTGCACAGATTGGATTCCTAATTGGGTCTCTCACCATATCCAGAATATTGAGCCCAATTTATTCTCCAATCCATAGCATCCAATGCCTAATAAACATGGTTGCATCTTTTTGGTGCAACTGAACCACTATGACCAGCTGAGATCAATCAACCCCAAGAAGGTTCCGCATATCTACAATGGTGGAAGACCTTAGACTTAATCTTTTCTTAGGAAGATTTGATTTAGGTCTCTTTAAACTTGAATTACAATAGCCATAACAATTATGACTAACCTAGTGGCATGGGTTAGCTTGGATTGTTAACCACCTTAGATCAGGACTGGATCGACAAATATGGCCAGATAAGTAAGATCGATGGAAGAGATATGCCATTAACTCGACAAGAATGCATTCGAGTTAAGTAGCTCCCAATTAAAAATCTATCAATCATATCTACCAGACTTACCTTAGACACCAAATTATTGAGCCAAAATCAATCAAGTTAGCCTATAATGCAAACTCTAACCACTGAGCCTAATTAGGTCTTAGCTTGATCGATCACTTATATGATTCAATCTTAACCCAGACTTAATCCTATTAGGTTGGTCAACTTAAGTACTCTTGATCACATCTAACCAACTCTTGATTCGATTTGATCAACCGCTAGACCTAATTGAGCTACCCAAGCCCAAATTTAATTTTATGAATGTGTCTTAAATCTAAAAATTCTTAATTTTTAGACTTAACATATTTTATAATCTTAATTCTTAATTAAGTTTAGGATTCAGAAATAAAATATGTAAATAAAATCCTAGGGTTTCAAGAAATAAGTTTTGGATTTTTGATTAAGGATGAATGCGCAGCACCACTGCACATCATAAGAACATCCCATCGAATGGGTGGATAGGGCATTTTAAACCCTACTTTGTTCTTATAACCAGACGGCCAAGCAGAATGCCTTAATTAAAAATATGAAAACTATAAAACTAGTTAGATCTACATCATATATCTCATATATAAAAGTGATCTAACTTTAAATATGTTTTGCATACGTCTTCATGTATCATATCATGCATATTTTTAGATCTAAATTATCTTATAATTATCTAAAAAATTAAATTTAAATTGATCATATCAAATTAAAATCTTTCTAGATAATTATGTAGAACTATTCAATAATTAGTCTAAACATGCATTCATCATATCTCATATGAACAAAAATTAAATAACTTTATTTTTTATTTTTTAGATCTTATTATAATATTTATAACATAAAAAAATAATAAATAAATAGGTCTAAAAATTATAACTAATCAAACTAAATTATGATCATGCAAGACTATACATAGAATAATTCTATTCTACATCTAGTCATGCATCTTGTACAACTTAGATCTAAATTATTTAATTTTTTTAATTTTTCTAATTTTAGATATTATCATATCTCATGTGATATCTAAAATTATCTAATTATTATATCAAAATAAATTAAAATTAGATCTAATAGAATCTGGCTCTGATACTAGTTGAAGAAAAAATTTAGTTTTTCGGATCAAGTTCGTTCAGATCTGATTGGATCAAGAAAGATATTTTAAAAATTTTTTCTTTGATCTAGATCAGATCTAAGACTTTTCAAATTTGATATTATTAATCTAATAAAATAAAATAAAATAAAATAAAAAATAAATTAAATCTAAGTTAATTTTACCTAGTTGCGGGTAATTTGATTATCCTATGATGATATTGATGTCTCCCTGAGGTTCTGGATCTAGCCACGCAAGTGCCTGACCTCTACCGGTATCTACTTGGGTAGGATCTGAAGATCTTCTCCTTCTTTATCACTTTTCCAAAGATCAAATCTAGATCTGATTTTGAAGATCTTCAAAATTTTTTTTGAAAATCGGGTGTCATCTCTCATAGAAGTGCTGCCTTCTTTCTTTCTCATCACCTTTCTCTTGCTTGGATCACATCAAATTGAAGCCCAAAACCTTTTGGGCATAGAGAGGAGAGAGAGAATTAGATGTAGGCATAGAGAGGGAGGGAGAGGGGATGTATGGCATGTGCAAAGGGCAAAAGATCTAAATCCTAGGCGCAGATAGGATTTATATAGATCCTATTGTGCCATGCAGTGCCATATCATCCCGATCAATCATGGCTCTTTGGGCAATCAGATCTAAATTTGATTGGTACAATGACATCATCTGATCCAATCAGATTAGAGTCTCTTTAGAATCTCCTTTCCAAGATTGGTCAAAGATAAATCTTTGACACCTACCTAGGTAGAATGAATGAAGCAACCTGGAGTCCCATCTATATGGGACTCCAGGTGTAATCATCTTTGGGTGCATGCCTCCCTAGGTGAGTGCCCCCTCCCTTACCTCTTTTTAGTAGGGGGCAAAGCCCCATCTTTTCTCCTATAGGTGCATGACACATGGGCAGATGTCTAAGTGTCAAAGATCAATGTTTGACCAAAGTCAAAAGACAAGATTTAGCAGATGACGAAAAATGGCAGGTGTTGTCTCAAATTTATCTCGTAAATTAAGATAACCCTTTTCTGATCTAGACAAGCTCCAATCAGACCAAGTAAACATTTTTGAGTGAGCCCAAACACATTTGGCTCAGTCGAGATAACTTTTAATGATTGTTAAAGGAGAACATTAGGCTCAATCATGTGCTAGCATAATTTACTTGAACCTAATCGAATCTAATTTAAATTAGTTGAACTGGGTTAGTCCAATTGATGATATCTAAATCTAAACTCTTGTTTGTGTGATCCAGTTAGGTTCAATTTTATATGATAATGAGATATGTCATGATCTCTATCATCGACATCATCGAAACACCTTCTGATGGATCAGAACTTTTCTGATTTAGACAACTAATATGATTGATCATCTAAATCATTCTAATTACTTTCAAAATCCATCAGTGACATCTAGCAACATATTGTGGCAACCCATCAGAACTAAAAATGAGCCTCTCGATGTAGTTATCTGTGTGATTAAGTTCTTTTATCTTGAGCTCCGATTGAATTAGGGTTAACGTAATCTCGTGAAACACTAATATCTGTCATATGATTGATCATTCGATTCAAGTCCAATGTGAAAATCCTAATAGAAACTCTTTCTATTATTTCACTCTACCATGTCCAGGGGCATATGGACTTGATTCTCACGATCATCATAGGGCTAGTCCTCATCTACCGAGATAGATAGATCTCCTATTGGTGCAATCTAATTCCTACGATGAACATGCTATAGCCAATATACACCTCAAGATTTCGAATGGTTAGGAGATCGAGTTATGGTGTAGTAAAACTATAACATCCTCAAGGTGAACTGTCGATGCACCTCAGATCAAAGAACCAGACACACCACTACAGCTTTGAGTCAGTCATCGACGAGAAGGTAGACTTTCTGATGACTGCTCGAGGTGGTCACACTCAGTGCCCTCATTCTCTAATGAGTATCCGTACTCTTGCTCTAGTGTCTCTACACCATAGACTCAAGACTCATCTATCCTAAGGAAGCGATCATACACCAACCTTCCGGATCAATCACCATCCTCATGATGATCCTATGATCAAGGGCATTTTATGAGTTAATAATGAAAATTCATGTCTTAAATTTTCAACTCTTGAAAATAAGAACTATCATTGCCATTAACTCAAGGCATATATCACAGACACTAAATACACATTGTAATAGAAAATAATCTATTTTATTATTTATAGTCAAAATTATAATTTTGCCCTTAGAAGTGTATAAAACTATCAGCCAATTTTGGCTTCTAGGGCACACATATCTAACAGGTTGGATGGTATTAGGATTTGATATTTGCTGGAGGCCTGCCATCTACTTTGAGCCAAGGATCGGAACCAGTCGAATGGCAAATCCTTTCACTGTTCAAGTTCATCTAGCTAGTGTTCGATACATCTTTGACAAGTTTTGTAGTTATCGAAAGAAAGCCAAGAGGATTGTCATTGAGAAGGTCATTTGGTATGCAAGGTATGAAGGCCGACCTTCCAAAACTTGCTTGGAATAAAGAAATATCTTGATTGAATTTCGAACTTAGCTGTCAATGTTAGATATGTGTGCCCTAGAAGCCAAATTCGCTAACGCATGTAATATACTTCTAAGGATAAAATTATAATTTTGACTATAAAATAATAAAATGGATTATTTTCTATCATAGTGTGTATTTGAAAGTATCTGTGATACATCCCTTGAGTTAATGGTAATGATAGTTCATATTTTCAAGAGTTGAAAATTTAAGACATGTATTTTCATTATTAACTCATAAAATGCTCTCGACCATAGGATCATCATGAGGATGGTGGTTGATTCGGAAAGTTGGTGTACGATTGCTTCTTTAGGATAGATGAGTCTTGAGTCT
>QRFJ01005378.1:0-89491 GCA_006176705.1 Cocos nucifera | reverse complement strand
ATATCTGTTGACACAGTTCTGATCTGAGGTGGTCAATAATCCGAGCTGACCCATGTCACTAGGTTAGTCAATAATTGTTATGAAAATAAGCCAAAGTCTAGTTTATGAGACATGAATCATTTCTCCCTAAGAAAGATTAATGTCCGAAGGTTTCCAACCATTGTGACGTGCGGGGCCCTTCCGGGGTTGATTGTTCTCGGCTGGATACAGTGGCTCAGTTGCACCGGGAAGATGCAACCATTGTCTATTTAGGCATTGGATGCCATGGGCTTGGAGGAATGAGTTGGGCTCAATATTCCGGATACGGTGAAGAGAACCCTAATGAGGAACCAGTCCTATGCAAATGGTGGGTCTGACTTAACTAAGGAGTGGATATATTCCGGATACGGTGGAGATTCATGATTAGAGACCAAGTTTGGGTGCACCATGATTAGAAGAATCATTGAAACAAGGAAGTTGTTCACTCATTGGCTACCATTCTTACAATAACTGTTAGGTGAGGTGATGATGTCAGTTGGTGAGAACCGCACCACCCACTAGAAATCATCAAATCGCGGAGATTTTCGCATCTCTGCAGAGGAGTGTGAGGGAATCCGAGAAAACATAGTGGGAAGCTAAATTATGTTTAAAAATAAAATCACCTAAAAAAATTGTCAAGTACAAAATTACAGCCAGTACTAACTAGTAATCTTATGACATCTCTACAAGGAAAATGTCTGCGTCCAACCAACCACTGGCAACGTATCCCTAGACACACATAGACTGACTGGACCCAAATTATAAAAGATTGGCTCAGGAACTATAAAATTGTTTTGGAGTTAGAAAGTTAACACATGTTTTGGACCAGGACCCTCACCACCTTAACCAGACTCGTCATCCCACTGAACTGAAAGCATCTCTTAGAAAAATGGATTGACGAAGACAATAAGGCCAGGCATCTACATGTTAGGGCCCTGATGTCTTTGATGAGCTCCAGCGCCAAACAATGAAGAATATTGGGACTGCTCGCCATAAATGATTGGCTTCACCTAACAAAGGAGATGTTTGGTGAACAGAGTCGCGCAGCACAGGCCAATATCAAGTCACAAAAACGCTTTTTTAAGGCTAAGATGCGTGAATGGGCAGTCAGGTCCAAGAATCACTGTCTGACAAATGATCAAGGACATGGAAGAGCTTGAGAGCTCGGTGTGAAGTTGGACTTGAGACTTGCAGAACGATAATTATTCTACAATCCTTGACTGATGCAATATAGGCAATTCATCATGAATTACCAACATGCATAAACTTTAAATTTCTTGGCCGAGGTTGATGAATATGCTGGTTACTGCTCGAGCTTTCTATGAAAGTTCTAAAAGGCTCAGTTCTTGACTATGGAACGGAACTTCTTCCAAAAGAAGTCTATGGAAAGAAAAAGAAGTCTGTGAAAAAGCAAAAGGTAGAAGGATCAAAGAAGAAGGCAGAACGAAGCAAGAAGGTCGATGGAAAGGAAAGTGTTTCCATTGCAACAGCGACGGCCAATGTGGAAGCGGAACTTGCCTACTTACTGGACCCTAAAGAAACAAGAAAGGTAAGGTCCTTCTGGAGTATGCTCGTTATTGACAGTCTACTTAACGGTTTAGTTTGCATCCAGTTGGGTGCTTGACTCCTGGTTCCTAGTGCTCATCTGTTGCACTTCTTGCGGGGTCTTGAGGATAGCAGGAGCTGAGGGCTGGAGACATGATCCTAACGCGTCGGTAATGGAGCAAGAAGTGTGGCAGTGCCGTGGAACATTACCCTCTGCGATTACCATCTGGTTTAGACTTAAGTTTTAAAAGCCTGTTAATTATGTGCCTGCAGCTAGCAAGGAATTTGATTTCTGTTTCAATGCGTTAGCACAAGAAGGTTAATGTGATCAACCTCTTTAAGGACGCATTGTAAACAATCTTTAAGAAAGAAAATAAATATTGCAAATGGTTTCCTTATTAATGTCTTATCAGTTGCCATATTGATGTAACCCGTTTTAACTATCGAGCAAAAACGTGAATGCCCAAAGACCTAGGGAAGTCCAAACGACAGATATCTGTGGCACTGAGATTAGGTCATATAGCAGAAGATAGGATTAACAAATTGGAGAAAATGGGGCTATTGAGTCCATTGACTTTTTGCGTCGTAGCCAACTTGTGAATCTTTTCAAGGCAAAAGGACTAAACTCCCTTTTGTTGGACATGGGGAGAGGGCACAGATCTCCTTGCCCTAGGGTACATACTGATGTGTGGAAGGCCCATTCGATGTGCCGGCTAGAGGCAATTTTATCTATCTTCATATACCTTTACCGATGATTCTGTCTAGGTAATGGTATGTGTATCTCTTTATGAGACATAAGTCTGAAAACCTTTAAAAAGTTCAAAGAATTCAGACCATGAATAGAAAAAACAAACTGGAAAACCCATTAAGGTTTCTTCGAATCAAGAACCGAGGAGGTGAATACTTAGCCGGAATTTCCTAGACTATCTTAAAAAAATGGCATAGTCTCTCAATGGGACTCCACCAGGAACACCTTCAACTCACGGGTTTCAGATGTGAGAAATCGGAACTCTATTGGATATGGTTCGATCCATGATGAGCTTCACAGACCCTCCGCCAGATTTTCCTTTGGGGACATTACATTATTACTTCAAATCTATTTACTGAATAGGGTTCCCCTCTAAAACCGTTCCTACCACAAAAAAGCCGATGAGATATGGCACGGTAAGAAACCAAAGTCTGAGTCATCTCAGATTTGGGGTGTCCGGCTTATGTCAAAAGACAAAAGCGGACAAGTTAGAGTTTTAGATCCTTTAGTAGCTCGATTCTAGGATATGCCTAAAGAGTCATTAGGATACTATTTCTACATTTCCAGAAGACCACAAATGTGATTATGAGTCGAATGCCATATTTCTTGAAAAACTATGTTTATAGTCAAGATAGTGGCGTTGGAAAGCAGATTAAGCTTGATGAGAAAGTCTCACAGCAGCAAAAGAGGCTAAGGAACCAAGTGGGAACCATAATCAGGTTGAGCCCAATAAAAACACTACCGTCCTGCCACCTCGTAGATTGGAAAGAGTTTCCCGTACCGCATTGAAAGATACTAGGTATTATTTCAGAGGATATAGAGGAAATGTTCCTCATAGGGTATGGTGCTCATGTGCAAATGATCCCAAAACCTATAAACGAAGGCGATATCAGATTCGACTCCGAGAATGGCTGTTGAGGCAAATGAAGTCAGTAGATCGAGCTCATGCACTCAACCAAGTCTGGACCTTTGTAGATCCACAAAAGGTAATAGTACGGCTATTCGGTGTAAATGGATCTTCAAGAAGAAAGGATTGGTTGCAGATGGGATGGTGGAGACATTTCAAGGCTAGACTGGTGGCAAACAGGTTATAAGGTCAACGTGAAGGCATTGACTTATCAGGATACCTTTTCCCAGTAGCTATGGCTTAAATCCATCCGCCACATTGTTACTGTTCACGCCTATTTCGATTAGTGAAATAGGGCAGATTGACGTGAAACGGCATTCCTAAATGGATATCTTGAGGAAGATATCTATATGGAACAGCCGCGTAGGTTTTCACATCCAGTGATACTGAATCACAAGGTTTGCAAGCTGCAAAAGGTCCATATATGGACTTAAGCAAGCATCTGCGGAGCTGAAACATTCTTTCAATGATGTGATCAAAAGTTTGGTTTCATTGCAAAAATGAGAGGAACCATGTGTTTTCAACAAGGGTCAGGTGGGAGCGCTGTTGTCTTCCTCGTTATTGTACGTGGATGACATCCTTCCTTATTGGGAATGATATTCCCATGTTGACATCAAGTCAAGATGTGGTTGTCCAAGGAATTCTCATGAAAGACCTAGTAAGCATCCTTTATTCTAGGAATTAAAAGCGTCTTATAGGGATAGAACGAATAGGATGCTAGGACTTTCACAAGAAATGTACATAGCAGAGACGTACTAAAGAGGTTTAGTATGGAAAATCTAAGAGGGATTAATACCCTTCAGCATGTATTTCATTTTTCCAAGAAGATGTGCCCCAGCACACCTGAGGAAATAAAGAATGCATTGAGCAAGATCCCTTATGCTTTCTGCAATAGGGGAGCCTCATGTATGCATGCTATGTCAATACACCTGAGATATAGCCCATGCTGTGAGTCTCACAAGCAGCATATCAGTCAAAATCCACGTAAGAACACTGGACTTCTGTGAAATGTATCCTTAAGTACTGAGAAGAACTAAAGAATATGATGTTGGTCTTTGTTATATGGGAACTCCAAGTTCAGCGGATACAAACTCGGACTTCTAATGTCCGTATATTGATGATCGAAAGTCGATCATCTGAAGTCCTTGTTTGTTGGTGCAATGGTGGGAAGCTGTCATGCTTGGAAGAGATTCCCAAGCAAACTGTGATAGCAGTTATTCTCACCGATGAAGCAGACTATAATAGCTTGCATCAGAGGCTGCAAAGAGAAGCGTTCTGGTACAAGACAGTTTGCCATGCAGAACATTGCGAGTACATGCCACACGATGCCATTCCTCTTATTGTCGACAATAATGGCGCCATAAGCCCTTGCTACAGGAGCCGAGGTCTCACAGAGTCCAAGCACATTGAGCGGCGATATCATCTCATCCTGCGATTACCTTGAGAAAGGTTATACGTTTGAGGTCAAGGAAGTCAACTCCACAGATAATGTTGGAGACCCCATGTACAAAGCCATTGGCCAGCAGAAGATCGAGCCCACCTTGAGAAGATGGACTTTAGACTGTTAGCCAATTAGGCTTAAGGACAAGTGGGAGATTGTTAGATATATGTGCCCCTAAGAAGCCCAAGAATTGGCTGACACTTGTAATACACTTCTAGGTGAAAAATCTGTAATTTTGACTATAATTAATGTAATGGGGTTATTTTCTATCACATATTGTGATTTAGTCTGTCTGTGATAACATCCTTTGAGTTAATGGTAATGATAATTCATATTTTCAAGAGTTGAAAATTTAAGACATGAATAATCATATTAACTCATAAACAGCTCTCCGACCATAGGATCATCCGAGGATGGTGATTGATCCAGAAGGTTGGTGTACGATCGCTTCTTCTTTTAGTAGATGAGTCTTGAAGTCTACGGTAGGTGAGACACCGGAGCGAGAGTACCAGGTGTACTCGTTAGAGAACGAGCGGCACTGAGCGTGGACCACCTCAGTAGTCATTAGGGAGTCTACCTTCTGTCAATGACTGACTCGATGCTGCAGTAGTGATGCTGGTTTTTGACCTGAGATGCATCGGCAAGTTCACCTTGAGGGTGTTATAGTTTGACTACACCATTACTCCGGCATCTGCTAGACATATGGAACCCTGAGGTGTATTGTGGCGGTATAGCAATGTTCATTGTAGGACACTGATTGCATTCAAGATGGGATCATATCTACCTCAGATGTAGAGGAGTGCCCTATGATGATCATTAGAAATCACAGTCCAGAATCATGGCCATGGTAGACAGTGAGAATAAATAGAAGAGTTTCTATTTAGATTTTTTCACATTGGACTACAGAATCGAATGATTACATCATATGACAGAGCTAGGGTTTGACGAGTTCACCTTACCCTAATCTGATCGGGGCTCAAGATAGAAGAACTGAATCACACAGGTAGCTGCCACCAAAGAGGTTCGCATTCAGCTCTGATGGGTTTCCACCATATACTGCTAGGTGTCACTGGTGATTTTGGAGAAGCAATTAGAATGTTTAAGTGATCGATCATTTAGTGTTGATCAGAGAGAGTTCTGATCCATCGAAAAGGAGTTTCGATGATGTCTATGATAGAGATCATGACATATACCATTACATACAGAACTGAACCTAAACTGGTCACATCAAATCAAGGGTTCTGAGTCTGGTGATCATCAATTGAAACTGAATCTGAGTTCAATTGATCTGAATTGAGATTCAATTAGGTTCAAGGAATCGTGCTAGCACTCGATTGAACCTAAGTTTCTTCTTTTACTATCACAAAATAAGTTGTCCTGAACTGAGCCAAAGGAGTTTTGGCTCAATTAAGTCTTCATATGGTCTGACTGGAGGTTGTCCAAGTCAGAATAGGTTTGTCTTATTTGTAAATATTACCTGCCATTTTTGGGTCACCTGCCATTTCATTGTTCTTTGACTTTGGGTCAAAAGTATACAACTTTGATTGGTCAAACGTTGACATTGACCCTTTGATTATTGACCAAAGTCATGCACCTATTGAGAGCTGGTGGGGGCTTGTCCCCCTGCCAGAACCTGGCAAGGAGAAGGGTGACGCCAAGGTGGCGTGAGCCCAAGTAGGAGGGCCTCTAGGAAGTCCTTGTTGACAAGGTACTCACCTCCTTTAAGGACTTCCAATTTAGAGTTCTACTAAGAATTCCATTGACTGTCTTAGGCTCCTCTAGGAGGAATCCAGGGTCTTTTTTCAACCATAAGATTAAGAATCTGATTTCACAAAGGGTTTGTGATTGGGTGAGGGTGTATGAAGAAGTTGGATCACGCTTAGTCATAAATAAGACCCTGCGCCACCTAATCTAAAGTCCTTATTGAAGAGATTTCCCACTCCAAGGCCTGCTCTCCCTCCTTATCCCAATGCCACTTACATCTTTTCCCCTTGCTTCCCACGTCCAGAAAGTGATTTTGGACTTAGTTTGGTGCGATTCAGAATCAAGGAAAGGCGATCAAAAAGCAAGAAGGCTGCGCGTGCTGCAACAAGGACGACTCAGATCTTCTAAAAGAGTTTGAGATTCCTCCAGATTCAGATCCAAGATCGTAATTTTGGAGGGTGTGATAGAGAAGAAGAGGTTTCTCCAGATCAAACCCGAGTGGATTACGGTTAGAAGGCCAGGCGCTGCGTGGCTAGATCCAGAAACCTTCCGCTGCAACAGGATGCATCGCTACAGGGTAAAGGATTACCAAATCAGGGTAAATTAATTGATTTAATATTATATTTTATTTTATTTTATTTATTAAAAAATAAGAATCAGATCTGAAATTTATCAAGATCTGATTAAGATCAAGAGAAAATTTTTGAAATATATCTCTTGATCTAATCAGATCTGAACGAACTTGGACCGGGAAATCAGGATTTCCCTTCACCAAGGTCCAAAACTCCTTTTGAACGTGGAGAGAAAGGGGAGAAGTGGTTTGCTGAGAATGAGGAGAGGGGGAGAGGCAGCCTTGGGGCGTGGGAACTTTGATCTCAAATTCAATTCCTGTGTTTGAGTTGGGCACAGGTCTTAATTTATAGACTGACTGTGATCCAGCTTCTCTTATTCCCAACCAATCACAACCTTTGTGAAATCAGATCTAAATCTGATTGGTGGGAATAGAGTCCCCTGAATTCCTACTTAGAGGTGCCTAGACCAATCAAGTTAGTTTTAGGGAGAAACTCTAATTGGAATTCAAAGAGAGGTGGAGTCCTTGTTCAACAAGGACTTCCAAGACTCCTCCACAAACTTGGGCTCACGCCACCCTTGGCGTGCGCCCTCGCTCCTTGCCAGGTTTTGGCAGGGGGACAGTCCCCCACCAGACCCTTATAGGTCCATTGACATGTCGTCAAAAGTAAAGGTCAATGGCAACATTTGAGCAGTCAAGGTAGATTTTTGACCAAAAGTCAAGAACAAGAAATGCGCAGGTGACACAAATGAGCAGGTTAATGTCTTACAAAAAAGACAACCTTTTCTGACTTGGAACAACCTCCAGTCAGACGCATATTGAATGCCTCTGATATGAGCAACAAACTCTTTGGCTCACATAGTGAAGCTTATTTTGATAGCAAAATGAAGAACGTTAGGTTCAATCGAGTGCTAGCACGATTTTCTTCGAACCTAATTGAATCTCATTCAGTATCAATTGAACTAGATCAGTTTCATTGATGATCACCAGATTCCAAACCCTTGTTGTGTGACCACGTAAGGTTTCAAGTTCTGTATGGTAATGGGATATTCATGATCTCTATCATGGACATCATCGAAAACTGCCTTTCAATGGATCAGAATCTTCTGAATTCTTATAGCTAGAATGATCGATCATCTAAATCATTTCTAATTGCTCCAAAAGTTCACCAGTGACACCTAGCAGTATTGGTTGGCAACCCATCAGAGCTGCAATGTGAACCTCTTGGTGCAGGCTACCTGTGTTATTTAGTCCTTTATCTTGAGCCCCGATCCAGATTAGGGTTAAGTAAACTCGTCAAACCCTATCTTCTGTCATATGATGTATCATTCGATTCAAATTGCAATGTGAAAATCTAAATAGAAACTTTTTCCTATTATTTCAACTCTACCATGGTCATGGATTTCCTAGACTTGATTCTCTATGATCATCATAAGGCTGCTCCTCTTAACCACCGAGGATAGATAGATTCCATCATTGACGTCATCCAGTTCTACAATGAACATGTCATAGCAACATACACCTCGGTTTTTTCCCATATGGTAGGAGATCGAGTAATGGTGTAGTCAAAACTATAACACCCTCAAGGTGAACTGCTGATGGCATCTCAGGTTAAAGAACCAGACACACTACTGCAGCATCGAGTCAGTCATCGACGAGAAGGTAGACTCCCTAATGACTAGTCGAGGTGGTCACACTCAGTGCCCTCGTTCTCTAACGAGTATCTGTACTCTCACTCCGGTGTCTCCACACTGTAGACTTAAGACTCATCTACTAAAGAGAAGCGATTGTACACCAACCTTTTGGATCAATCACCATCCTCGTGATGATCCTATGGTTGGGAGCAATTTATGAGTTAATAATGATTATTCATGTCTTAAATTTTCAACTCTTGAAAATATGAATTATCATTGCCATTAACTCAAAGGATGTATCACAGACACTAAATATACATATGTGATAGAAAATAACCTATTTATTGCTTTTAGTCAAAATTACAATTTTGCCCCTAGAAGTGTATTACAAGTGTCAGCCAATTCTGACTTCTAGGGCACATATATCTAACAATTCCTTCCATCGATCTTACTTACCTGGCCATTTATATCGACCTTGTTCTGATTTTAGGTGGCTAACCATTCAAGCCAATCCATGCTACTAGGTTAGTCATAATTGTTATGACTAAGTCAAGTCAAGTTTAAAGAGATCTAAATTAAATCTTTCTATGAAAATATTAAGTCTAAGGTCTTCCACCATTGTAGATGTGCAGGCCCTTCCTGGGTTGATTATCCTTGGTTGGTTATAGTGGCTCAGTTGCACTGAAAAGATGCGACCACATTTATTAGGCATTGGATGCTATGGGTTGGAAGATGGATTAGGCTCAATATTTTGGATATGGTAAGAGATCCAATCAAAAATTCAATTCATGAAAATGATAGGTCTGACTCAACTAAGGAGTGGATCAATATTCCAGACACGGTGAGATTCACGAATTAGAGATCAGGTTTCGGTGCACCATGACTAAAGAATCATTGGACAAGAGTTGTCCATTCATCGATTGACCCATCACCAATAACTATTAGGTGAGGTGATGAGTCTGTCGGTGGGACTAAATCTATAATTGTGGAGACTTTTGCATCTCTACCAAGGAAGCATAGGGATCTGAGTAAATAGTGGGAGCCTCATTTATTTTAAAAATAAAATCTCTAAATAAATTGATTAAGTCTAATTATAAAATCTAACTAGAAACTTTGACTCTCTATAGAAAAATATCGACGTCCAATCCACTAGCCCATATCTTGGACACCCATAGACTAATCGGATCCAACTACAAGGATTGGCTCCATAACTTCAAAATTATTTTGGATTCTGAGAAGTTGATTTATGTGTTGGAATAGGATCCTTCCACTTTACCAATCCGTCCATCCACTGATCAGAGAGCGTCTCTTGAAAAGTGGATGAATGAAGATAACAAAGCTATATATTACATGTTTGACTCGATGTCTGATGAGCTTCAGCACCAACATAAAGACATTGAGATAGTTTACCAAATGTTAGCTCACCTACAAAAGTTGTTTGGTGAACAGAGTCGTGCAACCAAACATCAAGTTACTAAGAGACTGTTTAAGGCTCAGATGCGTGATGGGCAGTCAGTCCATGATCATTATTTGATAATGATCAAGGACTTAGAAGATCTTGAGAAGTTCGGTATGAAGTTAGATTAGGATCTGTAGATTGATATAATTCTGCAGCCCTTGACTAATGCGTATGGATAGTTTATTATGAACTACCATATGCATAAAATTTGGAATATCATGGCTGAACTTATGAACATGCTGGTTACTGTTGAGCTTTCTACGAAGAGTTCTGAAGGCTCAATACTTATTGTGGAGAAAACTTCTTTTAAGAGAAAGTCTTTTGGAAAGATGAAGAAGTCCGTGAAGAAGTAGAAGGTGGATGGTGGGAAAAAGAAGAAGGTAGAGCCAAAGAAGAAGGCCGACAAAGAAAAATATTTTGATTGTAATACTGACGGCCACTAAAAGCGGAACTACCTTCTTTACCTGGCCAACCTGAAGAACAAGAAGGAGACAGGTCCTTCTGGAGGTATGCTCATTATAGAATCTAACCTTACGATTTCTTCTACATCTAATTGGAAGCTTGACTCTGGTGTTAGTGCTCACTTATGCACTTCCATGCAGGATCTTAAGGAGAGCAAGAGGCTGAGGGATGGTGAGATGATCCTACACGTCGGAAATGGAGCAAGAGTTGCTGTTATGGCTATGGGAACCTATCCTCTTCGATTACCAACTGGATTAGATTTAGTTCTTAGGAACTATTTTAATGTGCCTACAGCAAATAGGAATTTGATTTTTGTTTCATGTTTAGCACAAGAAGGTATGTAATTAGTTTTCTTAAGCAGCATTGTATTATTCTTTTTGAAAGAAATAAAATTGTAAGTGGTTTTCTTATAAATAGTCTCTATCAGTCACATATTGATGTTTCTATTTTTAATATCGAGCAAAATGTGAATGCCATAGGATCAAAGTGACCTAGGGATAGTCTAAATGATTGGTATCTTTGGTATCTTATGTTAGGTCATATAGTTGAAGATAGGATTAACAAATTAAAGAAATCTAGGCTATTGAGTCCGTTGACTTTCGAGTTATATCCAATTTGTGAATCATGCCTTCATGGCAAAATGATCAAGCTCCTTTTTGTAGGATATGGGGAAAGGGCCATAGACCTACTTGCCCTAATATATACTGATGTATGCGACCCATTTAATGTGCTGATCAGAGGCAATTATGTCTGCTTCATCATCTTTACCAATGATTTATCTCGGTATAGGTATGTGTATTTGATGTGACATAAGTATGAAGCTTTTGAAAAGTTCTAAAAATTCAAACTCGAAGTAGAAAAGCAAATAGAAAAACTCATTAAGATTCTTCGATCACATCGAGGAGGCGAATACCTTAGTCGAGAATTTCCAAACTATCTTAAAGACAATGGCATAGTCTCTCAATGGACTCCACCTGGAACATTTCAACTCAAAGGGATTTTAGAATGGAGAAACCAAATCCTATTAGATATGGTCTGATCCATGATGAGTTTTATGGATCTTCCTGAGTTTCTTTGGAGACATAGTCTAATGACCACTATATATTTACTGAATAGGGTTCCCTCTAAGATCATTCTGTTGGCACATCGTCTTAGCATCACCTATCTCTGATGCCATGTTGCGGAAGCCCCTGATCTTTAGTGTGGACCACAGAAGACCATTGACGTTCTCTAAGATAGCATATCATAGATCCATCACCTAGATCTATGCTGGGGCGCCTCCCTCCTTGGGCTTGAGGATGGTGCGTCCTCTCTCTAGGGCTTCTTCGGGAACCTAGGGCAACTTTTCTAGAGAGAAGAGAGAAGAGAGGGTGAAGAAAGAAAAGATCTGTATTGCTTGCACCTTTATAAACCCTAATACAACCTATGTACTTATACATAGCCATTAGGCCCGACCAAAAACTTTCTTGGCTAACCTAATAAATGAAAGCACTTAATGAGCCCATATCTTCCATGCTCTCATCCTCTGGATCTAAGCTCGACCAATATGTGAGTTAGCCCCCTTATGACCTCTCAAATCAGGCTTTAAGATCCCTAGGATAAGTCCCCATCCTAGCCCCAAACAGACCCTCACATAGCTCTGCCCGTGGACTGAGCCGACTTAGTCTTAGCACTAAGTCGGCTAACCTGAGACTGGGTCGGCTTAGTTTTAGACCGAGCTGATCTAGTTTCATGCCATGATGCAGTCTCGAATGCGCTCCTCTTTATTTGGCCTGTCCTCTAAGACTTAGCCGACCTAGTTTCTGACTGAACCGGCTAACCTGCAAAAATGAATCTTTCTGCAGTCTTGATTTTTTGGCTTTGGTTCCTTGCTCCATCTTGAATTCTAGATTTTTGAAGTACCAACCAAACCCCTAGAATCCCCGGAGCCAACACTCCAACTCCTTAAGTGGCCTTCCAAGGCTTGGGAGCACCATCAATCCTCACAATCTCTACCTTGGTGTCGCAAGCCTTGGCAAACCCCTCGGCAATGCACTCCTGCACGATCCCGTTGTCGATGCGCATCCTGATAGCACCTGTGCAAACATCACCTCTGCCAATTCTTTTCAACTGTTGTTCACCTTTGAGGCCTTTAGGATGACCACCTCCATCACTGAGGATTTGTGCTTGCTTCTTGGCACCATCCTAGAATTGTAGGATCCCCTCTGGTTTGCAGCTACATCACTTTCTCTAGATTTTTCTTGAAAACCTAGAGCATTTTCGCACCAGCACATGCTGTGCCACCTGACATGATCTCCTCAGAGCTATGCCTGTCCACCTACACATGCCGCTCCACCAGGAATTATGCATCACCGGCACTGACCCTCAGCTCTGAACACATGTCAAATTTTCTCTGCACTTATGAAACTACCACTATAGAGGTCCATCTATATCTGAAGTCCATCTGATGCCACAGAAGTCAACTCTATCATCGAGTCCCTCAAAGCCAACCACTTAATGCTGCACTACTAAGCCTACCGCTGCACCTTGAACACCATCACTGTCCCTTCAAACCCTTCGCACTCTGCAGCCCTCTTCGAAGTCATCTCAGATATCACCACAACCAATGGATGCCTCCAAAACCCAAGAGTTCATCCAACTTTTCTAAATCAAATGACTAAACCATAGGAAATTCCATCCTAGCCTTCTCCTCTTCTGCCCCTGCATCAGCCATCACTTTAGTTGTGCCCGGAGGAACTATAGCTTAAACCCTATCCTAGGCTCAGACCCACCTACCTCATCTTGAGGCTCTCAGGATTCTATGGCTCTCCTTGAGACCTGATCTCGATATTCCTAAGATGCCTTTTGACACTCTCTGCTAAGATACCTTCCTTGGCTGCTGCACTATCGAGCCTCTCTCAATCCTATGTCTCCAGAAATGTACTACTACAGCACTCCAATGCTTTCTGACTCATCTTGAAACTACCTCCTTATAGATATCCCGGTCCTCTCTTACTGTACACAAACCATCCTCCACTGAATTGCGACTCTCCTTGGTGCTCCTGCAGAAGAAACCTAATTCAGCACACTTTCGATTGCCTGAGACCTCCTGACACTCCTTGAGACATCCTAGCTCTCCCTGAGACCAACTCTCAATATCATTGAGATGCCCTTGATACTTTCTACTAAGATACCTCCTTCAGCTGCTGCACCCCCAAGCCTCTGTTAGCCCCTATGCCTCCAGGGTTGTGCTCCTACAGCACTCCAGCGCTCCCTGACTTGTCTCTACGCCACTCTATAGTCACCCAGTCCTAATCTATTGGACCTCTATGGATCATCCATCTCCATCATCCCTAAAGCTTTGTAAATCCATGCTCTGGTCGATCTGCTAAATATATCTTCGACTACTTTCCCACCTTACTGCAATCGAAGGACGTATAGTTGCTTCTTCAGCCTTCCTTCGACCATTATTTCTTGAAAAATCTCTCTTCAACAGCCCCATACTGCCCATCTTTTTGGAGAACCTTAATGCTCTCTACTGAGATACCTTCCTCGACTGTTGCATCGCTAAGCCTCTCTTAGTCCTGCATCTCCAAGAAAGTGCTACTACGATACTCCAGTGCCCCTGCCTTGTCTATCATCATACACCTCGATTTTTCCACCAAGATCGATCAGCAAATCATGCACCCAAACCTTCAACCCCAAGAAAATCCTTTTCATTAATCCTCTCAGCCTCCACCTTCAATCCCCTGCTCCCGGTTGGCCAAACCATAGTAATTACAAAGGTAGATCTGAGACATACCATGGAATACTCATGTAGATTTCTAATTTCATCCTGTATGACTTCTCCTTTGCTTCCACACACCATCAAGCTCTGATACCAATTGTTGGTGCATTGTCTTGGCATCACCTAGCTCTGATGCCATATTTTGGAAGCTCCTAATCTTTAGCATAGACCATAGGAGATCTTTGATGTTCTCTAAGGCAGCGTATCGTAGATCCATCACCTAGATTTATAATGGGGCACCTCCCTCCTTGGGCTTGAGGGAGGTGCCCCCTCTCTTTAGGGCTTCTTCAGGAACCTAGGGCAACTTCTCTAAAGAGAAGAGAGAAGAGAGGTTGAAGGAAGAAAAGATCTGTATTGCTTGCACCTTTATAAACCCTAATATAACCTATGTATTTATGCATAGCCATTAGGCTCGACCAAATTCTTCCCTGGCTAATTCAATACATGAAAGCACTCATCGAGCCCATGTACATCCATGTCTTCCATGCTCTTATCCTTTGGATCTATGCCCGACCCATACATGAGTTAGCTTCCTTAAGATCTCTTAAATCAGACCTTAAGACCCCTAGGATAAGTTCCTATCCCAGTCCCAAACAGACCCTCATGTGCTTTACTCGCAACTGAGTTGCCAGTCATTGGCGACTAGTCGTGCCACTATAGTTTCGGAATGCCTCCTCTCTGTTTGGCCTATCCTCTAAGACATAGCCGATCCAGTTTCAAATTGAGTTGACTAACCTGTAGAAATGATTCTTTCTATGGTCTTGATTCTCCAACTTTAGTTTTTTGCTCCACCTTGAATTTCAGGTATCTGAAGCAGCAACCAAGCCCTTGGAATCTCTATAGCCAACACCCTGGCTCTTCCCATGGCCTCCCAAGTCTTGGGAGCACCATCAATTCTCACACATTCCTGCCACACCATATGAGATATGGCATGGTAAGAAACCAAGTCTCAGTCATCTCAGAATTTAAGATTGTTCGGCCCATGTCAAGAGACAACGGCAGACAAATTAGAGTCTAGATCCTTTTGAGCTTGATTTATTGGATATTCTAATGAGTCATTAGGATTTTATTTCTATCTTCCAAAAGATTATAATGTGATTGTAAGTCAACATGCCATCTTTCTTGAAAAATAGTTTATTTTAAATGGTGATCGAAAGATAAATTAAATTAGGGAAGAAGTTTCTCTGATGAAAAATGAGCAAGGAACCTATGAAACCAATCAGATGAGCCAACCAGATCTACTCCTCCCTCAAGATCAAGAGAATTTTTCGTCCTCCTGAAAGATACTTTGGTACTATATAAGAAGACATAGAGAAATTATTCCTCATAAGAAATGGGGTTCATAGTGATGATCCCAAAATAATTGATGAGGCGATATTAGATATCGACTCTGAGAAATGGTTAGAGATAATGAGGTCAGAGATTGTCTCAATGCATTCAAACTAAATCTGGACCTTGGTAGATCCACCTAAAGTTATAGTACCTTTTGGGTGTTAATGGATCTTCAAGAGAAAGATAGGTGCCGATGGGAATGTAGAGACATTCAAAGCATGGCTCGTAGTGAAAGAATATAGTCAGCGTGAAGGCATTGACTATCAGGATACTTTTTTACTAGTAGCCATTCTCAAATTCATCCAAATATTACTTGCTGTTGCAGCCTATTTTGATTATGAAATATGATAGATGGATGTGAAAACGGCATTCTTAAATGGATATCTTGAGGAAGATATCTATATGGAACAGCGCTAGTTTCACATCAGTGTAATGATCATAATGTATGCAAGTGCAAAGGTTATTGTGAACTAAGCAAGCATCTTGGGTTGGAATGCTTGTGGTTGTAACAAATCATTTGGATTCAAAGAGGGCCTATGTTTTCAAAAAGTCAGTAGAAGCACTGTTGTCTTTCTCGTACTGTACGTGGATGACATCCTCCTAATTGAAAATGATATTTTCATATTGACTAGAGTCAATATAGTTGTCTAAAGAGTTTCTTGCAAGATCTAGGGAGATCCTTTTTCTAAGAATTAAAGTCTATAGGGATAATCGAATAGGTCTGGTCTCTCACAGAAGAAGTAATGAGGAGGTGCGAAAAACACTTACTGAAAACTCAAGAGAGATTGTGTCCTAACATGGCATCATCTCACGAGAAGATGTGCCCTACCAACTTAGGAGATTGAATGTGGCAGATCCCTTTGCTTTAGCAAAGAAAGCCTATGTATGCCATGCTATGTACATGACTGATATTGTCCATGCTTATGAGTGTCATGAGTAGGTATCAGCGAATCCTGTAAAAGCACTAGACTTCTATGAAATGTTCTTAAGTGACTTGAGACAGACTATAATAGTTTTCTAGTCTTTAGTATGTAGAACTCTGGGTCCAGGAGTATACAAACTCGGATTTTATGTCCGATATAGATGATCGAAAGTCGACATCTGAAAGTCTGTTTATTTGTAATGATGGAGCTGTCAATTGGAAGAGTCTCAAGTAGACAGTAATAGCAGACTCTACCATGAAAGTAGAGTACATCGCTATATCGAAGGCTGTAAAGGAGGCTTTCTCGTATAAGATGTTCACCATAGAGCTTGAAGTGATGCCATCAGATGTCGTCCCTCTGTACTGCGACAATAATGGTACCATAGCCCTAGCTAAGGAGCCGAGGTTTCCTCAAAAATTTAAGCATATCAAGCAGTGAACCACCTCATCCATGATTACCTCGAGAAGGATACGTCAAGTCAGAGAGTCGACACACGACAATGCGGTCTGACGTTGACAAAGCCTTGAAGCCACAGAATCGAAGCCATCTTAAGAGAAGAACAGATTTATAGCCATTTTGCTTAGGTCAAGTGGGTTTTGTTAGTTGTATCTTAGAAGCAGATTGCTAATACTTGTATACACTTCTAGGCCTTTTTATAATTTTAATTATAAATTAATAAATGGATTATTTTCCATCATAGCATGTATTTAAACTGTCTGTAATACATCCTTTGGGTTAATGGTAATGAAAGTTCATATTTTCAAAAGTTGAAAATTTAAGACATGAATTCTCATTATTAACTCATAAATTGCTCCGACGAGGATCAATAAGGATGTGATCGATGCGAAGGTGGTGTATGATCACTTTCTTAGATAGATGTATTTTGTTTTGTTTGAAGATCCAGGTGAAGAGTATAGATGCTCATTAAAGAACGAGGGCACTATGCGTGACCACCTCGATCAGTCAGAGGAAAGTCTACCTTCTCATCGGTGACTAGCTCGATGCTGTAGTGGTGTGTCTGGTTCTTTGATCTGAGATGTATCGATAGTTCATCTTGAGGGTGTTATAGTTTGACTATATCATAACTCGATCTCCTAGCCATTCAAAATGGTAAGGTGTATGTTGGCTGTTGGTGTAGAATCTAGTCGACGCCGAATCGAGCTAGAGCTGAGGAAGAGGTCGCCATCGGTGACCTACAAATTAAAGTTCCATCTGAAGTCGGTGGTGATGGCTCCAACAGGACCCTCCGACGATCAAGTCAGTTCTTCTGGCCAACAGGAATGGAGTGCTCAGAAAAAAATTCGACAGAATTTTTAGGAAGGAGAAGAGAGCTTCGAGAAAATATATCTAAGGATCCCTTTTTATAGACGGAGCCATAGGACTGATCAGTGAAGCCATGACCATTCGGTAGTGCACATAGTTTGCTATGGAGAGAGATATGTCATCAGACTGATAGTGATAGCCATAACCGTCTGGTAGTGGGCCGCATGGGGTTTACTATGGAGAGAGGGGTGTCGTTAGATTGATAATGACCATTCATCGAGATTTAATAGCCATAGTTCGAAGGAAGCAGGCATTGGTTGTTGAAGAATTTTGACATATATCAATTCTAAAGGAGTTCGAACTTTTGAAGAGAATACGTCTAGAGGGGATCATCTAGGAAGAATACTACTTGAAATCTAGAAGTAATTAGCTGGAGGAATTCAGATGATGTTTGGCTAAGGAAGAAGTTCGAAAGAAGTTTGGCTCCTGTAAGAATCCGACTGATGGAGAGGTCTGAAAGGAGTTTGGATCATGGAGAAATCCAATTGAAGGAGAAGTCCGAAAGGAGTTCGGCTCCTAGAGGTATCCGACTAAAAGAGAGGTCCAGAAGGAGTTTGGCTCCTATAGGAGTTTGACTGAAGGAGAGATCCAGAAGGAGTTTAGCTCTTATAGAAATTCGATCAAAGGAGAAGTTCAGAATGAGTTTGGCTCCTAGAGGTATCCGACTGTAGGAGAAATTTGAAAGAAGTTTGGCTCCTGTAGGAATCCGACTAAAGGAGAGGTCCAGAAGGAGTTTGGCTCCTATAGGAATCTAACTAAAGGAGAGATCTAGAAGGAGTTCAGCTATTTAAAGAAGTTCAACTGGGATTCGACTGCTGGAGGGAGTATTTTCGATCGATGCTCTTCTATGATTACCAGTTGCATTAGGCTAAGCATTGGACTAAACTTCGATGGCAGCGAGGTTTATCCTCAACATTGGCTATAGCATGTTCACTATAGGAATTGGATTGCACTAATAGAGAATCTATCTACCTTAGTAGATGACGAGTAGCCCTATGATAATCATGAGATTGAGTCCTTAAGCCCATGGCCATGGTAGAGTGAGGATGATAGAAAGAGTTTCTATTAGGGTTCCACATTGGACTCGAATCGAATGATTAATTTATATGATGGATGTTGGGTTTAACGAGCTCACTTTAACCCTAATCCTATCAGGGCTCAAGATAGAAGAACCCAATCACACAGGTAACTGCACCAAGAGGTTTGCTTTCAGTTCTGATGGATTGTCACCATATACTGCTAGGTATCACTAGTGGATTTTGAGAGAAATTAGAATGATTTTGTTGATCGAACATTCTAATTGTATGAATCAAAAAAGTTCTGATCCATCAAAAGGTATATTGATGATGTCGATAATAGAGATTATGACATATCTCATTACCATATGAAACTAAACCTAACTAGATCACACAAATAAGGATTTAGATCTAGATGTCATCAATTAAGCTAATCCAGTTCGATTGATTTAGATAAGATTTAATTAGGTTAAAGGTAATCGTGTTTGCACACGATTGAGCCTGACTTTCTCCTTCTGTATTCTTTCTGATTTATTACAACTGAGATAAATTTGATTTAACTCATTGAATGGGTTTGATTTCATCTAATTGGAATCTATCTAGATTAGATTAGTTATAGAAATTAAATCCATTTATGGTGAAATTGGACTAGGGTCGAATGTTGACCTCATTGAGAGAACTGAGGGTCACCTGATTAGAGGCTTCTAGAAAATTCTCTAAAAATAATTTTGTTCTAATTTTTGGATATGTGATTGGACTCAAGTCATACTTTGGGTGAGCCCAATTTCATGATTTTTAGTGGCACCTAGATAGGGTTTCTAATAGAGTTTGATTTGGATCAAACTCTTGAAGGGAGGAGTCCCATGCGCCATGGACTGCTCCTTATCCTTTCTTCATGCCAACTTGGGAAAAGTTTTGGGCAACAAAACTTGATAAAGATTAGGTGGGCAATTTGGGTTATTAGATTGGTGTCCTAGATGATCAAACAAATGTGTTGCTTGATCACTTAGTAGTCTAGATGGTGCAGGAAACTTGTATAAAAGCACCTGTGCACAAGGCCCTTCGAGAATTCTGATTGCCACGTCCATATGCTACTGCCCCTTCCATCTTCCATACCACCTCTGATCCTCTCTCTCCCCTTCTTCCATGTGCCAAAGGTTGGGCGCAAATTAGAGAGGAAGATTCAATCAAATTTATGAAGAGTTCAACATCTACATGACGATGTTCGTGAGATGGAAAAGCTGCCTTCAGAGGTTGTTTTGAAAATTCTTCAGATCAGATTTAGATCTGATGTTTGGAGAAAAGATTCACAAGGAGAAGATATCTAGATCCTATTCGAGTTTATACCAGTAGAGGCCAGGCGCATGAGTGGCTCCTTCCAGAATCTCAAGAAAGATCAGGATCATCATAGGATAATTAGATTACCCAAACATGGTAAGAAAGTACATCTGATTTAATTTATTTTAATTTTTAATATCAGATTGCCATGATCAAATCTAAGAATTCTCAAATCTAAATGGATCATTTAATTTTTTTTTTAAAAAATCCATCCTAAATCTGATCTGATTTGCACGATCCTGCGGTGGAAAATGAGATTTCTCTTCACTGAATGGCTAGCAGACTGAGTTATGGTGTAGTCAAAGAATAACACCCTTAAGGTAAACTTTCGATGTACCTTAGATTAAAGAACTAGAAACAACACTACAGCATCGAGCCAGTTATCGATGAGAAGGTAGACTCTCTTATGACTACTCAAGGTGGTTACACTCAATGCCCTCTTTCTTTAATGAGTATCTGTACTCTCACTTTGGTATCTCCACACGATAGACTCATGACTCATCTATCCTAAGAAAGCGATCGTACACCAACCTTCTAGATCAATTACCATCCTCGTGATGATCCTATGGTCAGGAGCAATTTATGAGTTAATTATGAAAATTCATTACTTAAATTTTTAACTCTTGACAATATGAATTATCATTATCATTAACTCATAGAATGAATCATAGACACTTTTATATACACAATGTGATAAAAAATATTTTTTTTATTAATTCATAGTCAAAATTATAAAATTGCCCTTAGAAGTGTATTACAAGTGTTTAGCCAATTTGGCTTCTAGGGCACACGTCTAACAAACTCCCACTTGACCTAAAGCCAATTGGCTTCAAATCTAAGTCCCATCTTCTCAAGGTGGGCTTCGATCTTCTACTAGCTCAATGGCTTTGTCAGTGGGTCAGCCATATTACCTACAGTGTTGACTCTCTTGACCTCGCTGTATCCCTTCTCAAGGTAATCGCGAATGAGGTGGTATCGTCACTCGATGTGCTTGGATTTCTGGTGAGACCTTGGCTTCTAGCAAGGGCTATGGCATCATTATTATAGCAATATAGAGGGATAGCATCTGATGGCATCACTCCAAGCTCTATGGCAAACTTCTTGTACTAGAGTGCCTCCTTCGTAGCCCATCTGATGGCATCACTTCGAGATTTGTGGCAAACTTCTTGTACCAGAATGCCTCCTTCATAGCTTTCAATGCGGCGATGTATTCTACTTCCATGGTGGAGTCTGCTACCACCATCTGCTTGAAACTCTTCCAACTGATAGCTCCATCATTGCATATAAACAGACTTCCAAATGTCGACTTTCAATCATCTATATCGGACATAAAGTCCGAGTTTGATATCATCTCATCATAGGTTTTGGGATCATCATCATGAACCCCATTTCTCATGGAAAATATTTTCTTTACATCCTCTGAAATAGTACCTAAGTACCTTTCAGGAGGATGGAAAATCCTATTTGATCTACAAGGTGGTGCAGGTAGTGTTTCGACTGATTCTAATTAATTGGGCTCCATAGATTCCTTAGCTCATTGCTCATCGAAGATTTTCTCTTTGAGCCTAATCTATCTTCCGATGCCACCATCTTGAATAAACTATTTTTCAAGGAAGATGGCATGTCGATTCACAATCACGTTATGGTCATTTGGAATATATAAATAATATCCTAATGACTCTTTAGGATATCCAATAAACCAAGCTCTAAAAGGCCTCGACTCTAATTTATCCGCCTGTTGTTTCATAACATGGGCTAGACAATCCCAAATTTTGTGGTAACCTAGACATGATTTCTTACCATGTCATATCTCATGCAGTGTGGTAGGAACTGTTTTAGAGGAAACCCTATTCAGTAGATATATTGTTGTCATAAGACTATATCCCCGAAGAAACTTAGGGAGGTCCATGAAACTAATCATAGATTGGACCATATCTAGTAGGGTCTGATTTTTTCATTCTAAAATCTCATTAAGTTGAGGTATTCCAGATGGCGTCCATTGTGAGACTATAGTTGAAGGAAAAATCCTATTTTTCGAGTTAGGTTCGCTTAGATCTGATTTGACCAAGAGGAATATTTCAAAAATTTTTCTCTTAGATCTAAATCAAATCTGATACTTTTTAGATCTGACTTGATGGATCTAATAAAATAAAATAAAATAATTAAATTAGATTTAATTTATACCTTATTCTTGGGTAATCTTATTACCCTTTGATGATCCTACTGATTGCCTGAGGTTTTGGATGCAACCACGCAATCGCCTGGCCGCTATCGGTATCCATTCGGGCAGCATCTAGGAATCTTTTCCTTGTTAATCTTTTTTCTAAAGATCAAATCTGGATTTGATCTTGAAGATCTTCAAAATAATTTTTGAAGATCCGATGTCGTCTCTTGCAGTAGTGCTGCCTTCTTCCTTTCTTGTCTCCTTTCTCTTGCCTGGATCGCACCAAAATTGAGCCAAAGGCCTCTTGGACGCGGAGAGGAGAGAGAGGATCAGAGGTAGGTGAGGAGGAGAGGAGAGAGGGCTATGTGGCATGGGCAGGGGAGAACCTTTTTAAACCTAGGTAAAGATAGGGTTTATATAGACCCTACTATACCATGCAATGCCACATCATCCCGGCCAATGACGTCTCTACGTGCAATCAGATCTAAATCTGATTGGTGGGATGACATCACCTGATCGAATTAGATGAGAGCTTCTCTCAAACATCCTTAGGTGGCACCAAAATTGATCAAAGTAGAGTCATTGGCGCCACCTTGTTTGATACAATGAAGCAACCTGGAGTCCCATCTGTATGGGACTCCAGGCATCATTATCCTTGGGCGCATGCCTCCCTAGGCATGCACCCCCTCCTTTCCTCTTTCTAGTAGGGGGACAAATCCTCATCTGCTCTCTTATGGGTAGATGAGACATGGGCAGATGTCTAAGTGTCAAAGGTAAATGTTTGACCAAAGTCAAAAGACAAGAATTAGCAGGTGATGGAAAATGGCAAGTATTGTCTCAAAAATTATCTCATAAATTAAGACAATCCTTTTTTGACCTGGATAAGCTCCAGTCAGAGCAAATAAAGATACCTGAGTTAGCCCAAACACATTTGGCTTAGTCGAGATAACTTTTGATGATTGTTGAAGGAGAACATCAGGCTCAATCATGTGCTAGCATGATTTTCTTAGATCTAATTGAATCTAATTCAAATCAATTGAACTGGGTTAGTGCAATTGATGATATCCAGATCCAAACCATTATTTGTGTGATCTAGTTAGGTTCAGTTCTATATGGTAATGAGATATGTCATGATCTCTATCATCGACATCATCAAAATACCTTTCGATTGATCAAAACTTTTTTAATTCAGACAACTAGAATGATCGATCATCCAAATTATTCTAATTGCTTTCAAAATCCATTAATGACACCTAGCAGTATATGGTGGCAATCCATCAGAACTGAAAATGAACGTCTTGGTGTAGATACCTATATGATTAAGTTTCATTATCTTGAGTCTCGATCGAATTAGGGTTAAGGTGAACTCATGAAACCCTAATTTCCATCATATGAATTAATCATTCGATTCAAATCTAATGTGAAAATCTTAATAGATACTCTTTCTATTATTTCACTCTGCCATGGCCATGGGCTTATGGATTTGATTCTCAAGATCATCATAGGTCTGCTCCTCATCTACTGAGGTAGATAGATTTTCTCTTAGTGCAATCCAATTCCTATAATGAACATGCTATAGCCAACATACACCTCAGGATTCCGAATGGCTAGTAGACTGAGTCATAGTATAGTCAAACTATAATACCCTCAAGGTGAACTACCGATGCACCTCAGGTAAAAAAATGAGACACACCACTGCAGCTTCGAGCTAGTCATCGACGAGAAGGTAGACTTCCTAATGACTACTCGAGTTGGTCACGCTCAGTGCCATTATTCTCAAACGAGTATCTGTACTCTCGCTCTGGTGTCTCTACGTCGTAGACTCAAGACTCATCTACTATAAAGAAGTGATTGTACACCTACCTTCCGGATCAATCACCATCCTTATGATGATCCTATGGTCAGGAGCATTTTATGAGTTAATAATGAAAATCCATGTCTTAAATTTTCAGCTCTTGAAAATAAGAATTATCATTGCCATTAACTCAAGGGATGTATCATAGGCACTAAATACACATTATGATAGAAAATAATCTATTTTATTATTTATAATCAAAATTATAATTTTGTCCTCAGAAGTGTATAACATGTGTTAGCCAATTTTGGCTTCTAGGGCACACAAATCAAACAAACTCCCACTTGACCTAAAGCCAATTGGCTATAATTCTAAGTCCCATCTTCTCAAGGTGGGCTTCGATCTTCTGCTGGCCTAATGACTTTGTAAGTGGGTCTACCACATTATCTGTGGAGTTAACTCTGTTGACCTCGACGTAACCTTTATCGAGGTAATCGTGGATGAGGTGATATCGCCGCTCGATGTGCTTGAAATTCTGGTGAGACCTCAACTCCTTAGCAAGGGCTATGGCACCATTATTATAGCTGTATAGAGGAATGGCATCTGATAGCATCACTTTGATCTCTGCAGCAAACTTCTTATACTAGAATGCCTCCTTCGTAGCTTCTGACGCAGTGATATACTCTGCTTCTATGGTGAAATCTGCTATCACTATCTTCTTGAAACTCTTCCAACTGACAGCACCACCATCACACACGAATAGACTCCCAGATGTCAACTTTCAATCATCTACATTGGACATAAAATCCAAGTCTGTATACCCCAGGACTTGGAGTTCTTCATTACCAAAAACCAACAACATATCCTTAGTTCTTCTTAAGTACTTAAGGATACATTTCACAGAAGTCTAGTGTTCTTCACCTAGATTTGACTGATATCTGGTCGTGACACTCACAGCATGGGCTATATCAGGTCGTATATATAACATGGCATACATGAGGCTCCCTATTGCTAAAGCATAAGGAATCTTACTCATGCATTCTATCTCCTCAAGTGTGCTAGGATACATCTTCTTGGAAAGATGAATGCCATGTCTGAAGGGTACCAAACCCCTCTTGGAGTTTTTCATGCAAAACCTTTTTAGCACTTCCTCTATATACATCTTCTATGAAAGTCCTAGCATCCTGTTCGGTCTATCTCTATAGACCTTAATTCTTAGAATAAAGGATGCTTCTCCTAGCTCTTTCATGGAGAATTCTTTGGATAACCATATTTTAACTGTGGTCAACATGAGAATATCTTTCCCAATAAGGAGGATATCATCCACGTACAATACGAGAAAGACAATAGCACTCCCACTGACCTTTTTGAAGATAGATAATTCTTCCTCATTTTTGATGAAACCAAACAATTTAATGAGTATTCCAGCTCCAAGATGCTTGCTTAAGTCCATATATGGACCTTTGCAGCTTGCATATATTCTTATCAGCATCACTGGATGTGAAACCTAGTGGCTGTTCCATATAGATATCTTCCTCAAGATATCCATTTAAGAATGTCATTTTCACATCCATTTGCCATATTTCATAATCGAAATAGGCTGCAATAGCAAGCAATGTGCGGATGGATTTTAACATAGCTACTGATGAAAAGGTATCCTGATAGTCAATGCCTTCGCATTGACTATACCCTTTTGCCACTAATCTAGCTTTGAATGTCTCTATATTTTCATCTGCATCAATCATTCTCTTGTAGATCCATTTACACCCAATCGGTACTATACCTTCTGGTGGATCTACCATGGTCCAGACTTGGTTTGAGTGCATTGAGTCAATTTCTGACTTTATTGCCTCTAACCATTTCTTGGAGACGATATCCGATATCACTTCATCATAGATTTTGGGATCATCATGAACCACATTACCTATGAGGAACATTTTCTCTACTTCTTCTAAAATAGTACCTAAGTACCTCTCAGGAGGATGGAAAATCCTTTTTGATCTACGAGGTGGAGGAGGTAGTGATTGTCTTAGCTCAATCTGATTTGGTTCCATTTGGTCCTTAGCTCGTTGTTCTTATGAGACTTTCTCCTTGAGCTTGATCGGCTTTCCAATGTCACCATCTTGAATAAACTATTTTTTAAGAATGATGGCTTGTCGACTCACAATCACATTATGATCTTCTGGAATGTAGAAATAATATCCTAATGACACTTTAGGTTATCCTATAAATCAAGCTCTAAAGGACCTGAAGTCTAACTTATCCACTTGTTATCTTTTGATATGAGCCGGACAACCCCAAATTTTGAGATGACTTAGGCTTGGTTTCTTACCATATCATATCTCATACGGTGTGGTAGGAATGGTTTTAGAAGGAATCCTATTCAGCAAGTATATTGCAATTAATAGACTATGTCTCCAAAAAAAATCAGGAAGGTCTATGAAGCTCATCATGGATCGGACCATATCTAATAGGGTCTAGTTCCTCTATTCTGAAACCCCATTGAGTTGAAGTATTCCAGGTAGAGTCCATTGGAAGATTATGCTATTTTTCTTGAGACAGTCAAGGAATTTCTGACTAAGGTATTCACCTCCTCGATCTAATCGAAGAATCTTAATGGATTTTTTAGTTTGCTTTTCGACATCATGTCTGAATTTCTTAAACTTTTTAGAAGCTTCAGACTTGTGTCTTATAAGATACACATACCCATACCGAGATAAATCATCGGTAAAGGTTATGAAGTAGACAAAGTTGCCTCTAGTCGGTACATCAAATGGGCCACATACATCAATATATACTAGGGCAAGAAGATCCGTGGCCTTTTCCACATGTCTTACAAAAGGGAGCTTAGTCATTTTGCCATGAAGACAAGATTCATAAATTGGATATGACTCGAAAGTTAACATATTCAATAGCCCAGTTTTCTCCAATTTGTTAACTCTATCTTTTGCTATATGACCTAGTCTTAGGTGCCATAGATACCCATCATTTGGACTATCCCTAGGATGTTTTGTTCTTATGGCATTCACATTTTGCTCGATATTAAAAATAGATATATCAATATGTAACTGGTAAAGATCATTAATAAGGAAACGACTTGCAATTTTATTTCTTTCATAAAGAATGTTATAATGGTCCTTAAGAAAACTAATTACATAGCCTTCTAGTGCTAAGCATTAAACAGAAATCAAATTTCTGCTTGCTGTAGGCACATAATAGCAATCCTTTAATACTAAGTCTAAACCCGATGGTAGTCGAAGAGGGTATATTCCCATGGCCACAGCAGCAATTCTTGCTCCATTTTTGATGCGTAGGATCATCTCACCATCCCTTAGCCTCTTGCTATCCTCAAGACCCTACATGGAAATGCACAAATAAGCACTAAAACTAGAGTCAAGCACCCAACTGGATGTAGAAAAAATTGTAAGGTTAGACTCAATAACGAGCATACCTCCAAAAGGACCTGCCTCCTTTTTATTCATTAGGGTGGCCGGTAAGTAGGATAGTTTCGCTTCCAGTGGTCGTCAGTGTTGCAATGGAAAACTTTCCTTTGTCTACGATCTTTTTCTTCAGCTCTGCCATTTTCTTCATTCCTCCTTCCATCTTTTGCCTTTTTATAGACTTTTTCTTCTTTCCAAAAGAGTTTCTCTTGGAAGAAGTCCGTTCCGTAGCAAGCACTGAGCCTTTAGAACCTTTCATAGAAAGCTCAGTAGTAACCAGCATGTTCATAAGCTCAGCTAGAGAATTTTAAAGTTTATGCATATGGTAGTTCATGATGAGCTGCCCATATGCATCAATCAAGGATTACAGAATTATATCATTCTACAAATCCAGGTCCAACTTCACACCGAGCTTCTCAAGCTCTTCCAAGTTCTTGATCATCATCAGACAATGATCTTAGACTGACTGTCTATCATGCATTTTAGCCTTGAATAGTCATTTAGTGACTTGATACTTGGCTGTGCAACTCTGTTCAGAAAACATCCCTTATAGCTGAGCCAACATTTGGTGGGCAGTCCTAATATCTTCATGTTAGTACTGAAGCTCATCAAACATCGAGCCCAACATGTAGTATCTGGTCTTGTTATCATCGTCCATCCACTTGTTAAGAGATGCTCTCTGTTCAGTGAATGGACGAGCTGGTAAGGTGGGGGGGTCTTGGTCCAATACATGAGTTAACATCTCGGAATCCAAAATGATTTTGATGTCCGGAAGCCAATTCTTGTAATTGAATCTGATTAGTCTATGGGTATCCAAGATAGGTGTTAGTGGATTGGATGTAGGCATTTTTCTGTAGAGAGTCAAAATTTCTAGTTAGATATTATAATTAAGACTTGACCAATTTATTTAGAAATTTTAGTTTTTAAATAAATTAGCTTCCACTAATTTCTCGGATCCCTACACTCCCTCTATAGAGATGCAAAAATCTTCACGATTAATGATTTCTAGTGGATGGTGCGATCCCACCAACTGACTCATCACCTCACCTAATAGTTATTGGTGATGGGTTAGTCAATGGGTGAACAACTCTTGTCCAATGATTCTCTAATCATGGTGCACCCAAACTTGAACACTAATTCATGAATCTCACCATGCCCAGAATATTGATCCACTCCTTAGTTAAGTCAGACCCACCATTTGCATAGATTGGATTCCTAATTGAGTCTCTCACCATATCCAGAATATTGAGCCCAATCTATCCTCCAGCCCATAGCATCCAATGCCTAATAGACATGGTTGTGTCTTCTCGGTGCAACTAAACCACTATAACTAGTCGAGAATAATCAACCCCGGAAAGGGCCCACACATCTATAATGGTGGAAGACCATAGACTTAATCTTTTCTTAGGGAGATTTGATTTAGGTCTCATTAAACTAGACTTGACATAGTCATAATCATTATAACTAACCTAGTGGCATGGGTTAGCTTGGATTATTAGCCACCTCAGATCAGGATTGAGCCAACAAATATGGTCAGGTAAGTGAGAGCCGTGGAAGGGATATGCCATTAACTCGACAATAATGCATTCGAGTCTAATAGCTCCGAATTAAAAACCAATCGATCGTATCTGCCAGACTTATCTTAGACACCAAATTATTGAGCCAGAACTAATCAGGTTAGCCTACAATCCAAACTCTAACCACTAAACCTAATTAGGTCTTAGCTTGATTAATCACTCACGTGACTCAATCTTACTAGGCTGGTCAATTTAAGCACTCTTGATCCCATCTAACCAACTCTTGATTCGATTTGATCAACCGCTTAGACCTAATTGAGCTACCCAAGCCAAACCCAATTTTATGAATATGTCTTAAATCTAAAAATTTTTAATTTTTAGATTTAACATATTTCATAATCTTAATTTTCAATTAAGTTTAGGATTCATAAATAAAATATGTAAATAAAATTCTAGGGTTTCAGGTGTTAGATATGTATGCCCTAGAAGCCAGAATTGGCTGACATTTGTAATACACTTTTAGGGACAAAATTATAATTTTGACTATAAATAATAATATAAATTATTTTGTATCATAAATGCATATTTAGTGTCTGTGATACATCTCTTGAGTTAATGATAATGATAATTCATATTTTCAAGAATTAAAAGTTTAATACATAAATTTTTGTTATTAATGCATAAAATGCTCCTGATCGTAGGATCATCATGAGGATGGTGATTGATTCAGAAGGTTGGTGTACAATTACTTTTTTATAATAGATGAGTCTTGAGTCTATGGTGTAGAGACACTAGAACGAGAGTATAGATACTTTTTAGAGAATGAGGGCACTGAGCGTGACCACCGCGAGCAGTCATAAGGAAGTCTACCTTCTCGTCGATGACTGGCTCGAAGCTATAGTGGTGTGTCTAGTTCTTTGACCTGAGGTGCATTGGCAATTCACCTTGAGGGTATTATAGTTTGACTACACCATGACTCAGTCTCCTATCCATTCAGAATCCTGAGGTGAATGTTGGCTATAGCATGTTCATTATAGGAATTGGATTGCACCAAGAGGAAATCTATCTACCTCGGTAGATGAGGAGAAACCTTATGATGATCATGAGAGTCAAGTCCATAAACTCATAGCCATGGCAGAGTGAAATAATAGAAAGAGTTTCTATTAAGGTTTTCAAATCAGACTAGAATCAAATGATTAAGTCATATGACTTGATGAGTTCGCCTTAACCCTAATCTGATCGTAGCTCAAGATAGAAGAACTTAATTACACACGTAGCGACACCAAGAGGTTCATTTTTAGTTTTGATGGGTTGCCACCATATACTGCTAGGTGTCGTTGGTCGATTTTGGGAGCAATTAGAATGATTTAGATGATCGATTATTGTAGTTGTCTAAATCAGAAGACTTCTGATTCATCGAAAGGTGTTTCGATGATGTCAATGATAGAAATCACAACATATCCAATTACCATATAGAACTGAACCTAACTGGATCACACAAATAAGGGTTAGAATCTGGATATCATCAATTGGAATAACTTAGTTTAATTGATTTGAATTAAATTCAGTTAAGTTCAGGAAAATCGTGCCAACACACGATTGAGCCTAATGTTTTCTTTCTACTATCATTAAAAGTTATCTCAACTGAGCCAAATGTGTTTGTGCTCACTCAGGCACCTTTACTTGGTCTGACTAAAGCTTGTCTAGGTTAAAAAAGGATTGTCTTAATTTATGAGACAAATTGGAGACCTCAGGTACCATTTTTCGTCACCTACCAATTCTTGTCTTTTGACTTTGGTCAAATGCTGACCTTTGACACTTAGACATCTACCCATGTGTCATACACCCATAGGAGAGTAGATAGGGGCTTGTCCCCTTTCTAAAAAATGGAAAGGAGGGGGTGCACACCTAGGGATGCATGCGCCCAATGATAGGGATGCCTGGAGTCCCATACAGATGGGACTCCGGGTTGCTTCTTGGAAACAACTTAGGAGGCGCCAAGGGACTCTACTTTGACCAGTCTTGGCGCCACCTAAGGATGATTTGAGAGGGCTCTCATCTGATTGGATCAGGTAATGTCATTCAACCAAACAAATTTAGATATGATTGTACGAAGCGACGTGATTGATCGAGATGATGTGGCACTGCGTGGCGCAGCAGGGTCTATATAAACCCTATCTGCGCCTAGCTTTCAATAAGATCAACCATAGCCCATGCCACAAGATTGCCCCTCTCCCTCCTGCATGCCATCTTCTATTCCTCACTCTTCTCTTCATGCCCAAGGAGATTTGGGCTCCAGTTTGGTGCGATCCAGGCAAGAGAAAGATGACAAAAAAGAAAGAAGGCAGCACTGCTGCAAGAGACGATTCTAGATCTTCAAAAGGAGTTTTGAAGATCCTCCAAATCAGATCCAGATCTGATATTCGGAGAGGTAATAAAGAAGGAGAAGATCTCTAGATCAATTTCAAGTAGATATCGATAGAGACTAGGCACTTTCATGGCTAGACCCAGAACCTCAGGCAATCAGCAAGATCATCATAGGATAATCTGATTATCCAACAAAAGGTACAAATTAAATCAAATTCAATTTTTTTTATTTTTTTTATTAGATTTATAAAATTAGATCTAAAATATCTCATATCTGATCTAAATTTAAAAAAAAAAATTTTAAAATATCTTTCTTGATCCAATCAGTTCTGAACGAACCTGACCCAGGAAAGTTGAATTTTTCCTTCAATAGGATCTAGACTTTTATAGAAAATAAGTTTTTTTGAATTTCTGATTAAGGATGAACGCGCAGCATCCCTACACATCATAAGAACACCCCATCGAATAAGAGAAAAGGGCATTTAAATCCTACTTTGTTCTTATGATCGAACGGCCAAGGAGAATGCCTTAATTAGAAAAATGAAAATTACAAAACTAGTTAGATCTACATCATATATCTCATATATAAAATTGATCTAACTTTAAACATATTTTGCATACATCTCATGTATCATATCATGCATTTTTTTAGATCTAAATTACCTCATAATCATCTAAAAAATTAAATTTAAATTTATCACATCAAAATAAATTCTATTCTAGACAATTATGTAAAACTAATCTATAACTAGTCTAAACATGCATTCATCATATCTCATATGAACCAAAAATTAAATAACTTTATTTTTTATTTTTTAGATCTTATTATAATATTTATAATATAAAAAAATAATAAATAAATAGATCTAAAAATTATAACTTAATCAAATTAAATTATGATCATGCAAGACTATACATAGAATAATTCTATTCTACAATTAGTCATGCATCTTGTACAACTTAGATCTAAATTATTTAATTTCTAATTTTTTTAATTTTAGATCTAATCACATCTCATATGACATCTAAAATTAATTAATTATTAGATCAAAAATAAATTAAAATTAGATCTAAATTATTTATGGGAACCTGGTACTGATACCAGTTGAAGAAAAAATCTTATTTTTCGGATCAAGTTCGCTCAGATCTAATTTGACCAAGAGAAATATTTTAAAAATTTTTCTCTTAGATGTAAACTAGATTTGATACCTTTTAGATCTAATTTGATAAATCTAATAAAATAAAATAAAATAATTAAATTAGATTTAATTTATACCTTGTTCTTAGGTAATCTTATTATCTTGTGATGATCCTGCTGATCGCCTGAGGTTCTAGATGCAGCCATGCAATCGCCTGGTCTCTACCGATATCCATTCAAGCAGGATCTGAAGATCTTCTCTTTCTTAATCTTTTTTTCAAAGATCAGATCTGAATTTAATCTTGATGATCTTTAAAATAATTTTTGAAGATCCGACGTCGTCTCTTATAGCAGTGCTGCCTTCTTCCTTTTTTGTCGCCTTTCTCTTGCCTGGATCGCACCAAACTTGAGCCCAAGGCCTCTTGGGCATGGAGAGGAGAGAGAGGATTAGAGTAAGGCATGGTGGAGAGGGGAGAGGGCTATGTGGCATGGGCAAGGGGAGAACCTTTCTAAACCTAGGCTTAGATAGGGTTTACATAGACCCTGCTGCACCATGCAATGCTACATCATCCCGGCCAATCACATCTCCATATGCAATCAGATCTAAATCTGATTGGTGGGATGACATCACCTGATCCAATCAGATGAGAGTCTCTCTTAAACATCCTTAGGTGGTGCCAATACTGGTCAAAGTAGAGTCATTGGCACCACCTTGTTTGATACCACGAAGCAACCAGGAGTCCCATCTGTATGGGACTCCAGGTGTCATTATCCTTGGGCACATGCCTCCCTAGGCATGCACCCCCTTCTTTCCTCTTTCTAGTAGGGGGACAAACCCTCATCTGCTCTCCTATGGGTGCATGACATATGGGCAGATCTCTAAGTGTCAAAGGTCAACGTTTGATCATAGTCAAAAGACAAGAATTAGATTGTGATGAAAAATGGCAGGTGTTGTCTCAAATTTATCTCATAAATCAAGATAATCCTTTTCTAACCTGGACGAGCAACAGTTAGAGTAAGTAAACCTACCTGAGTTAGCCCAAACATATTTGGCTCAGTCGAGATAATTTTTGATGATTGTTGGAGGAGAACATCAGGCTCAATCATATGCTAGCATGATTTTCTTGAACCTAATTGAATCTAATTCAAATCAATTGAACTAGGTTAGTCCAATTGATGATATCCAGATCCAAACCCTTATTTGTGTGACCCAGTTAGGTTCATTTCCTATAGTGAACATGCTATAGCCAACATACATCTCAGGATTTTGAATGGCTAGGAGATCGAGTCATGGTGTAGTCAAACTATAACACCCTCAAGGTAAACTATCGATGCACCTCAAGTCAAAGAACCAAACACACCACTGCAGCTTTGAGCTAGTCATCGATGAGAAGGTAGACTTTCTAATGACTGCTCGAGGTGGTCACGCTCAATGCCCTCATTCTCTAACGAGTACCTATACTCTCGCTTCGATGTCTTTATACCATAGACTCAAGACTCATATACCATAAAGAAGTGATTATATACCATCCTTCTAGATCAATCACCATCCTTATGATGATGTTACAGTCAGGAGCATTTTATAAGTTAATAATGAAAATCCATGTCTTAAATTTTCAACTTTTGAAAATAAGAATTATCATTGCCACTAATTCAAGGGATGTATCAAAGACACTAATTACATATTATAATAGAAAATAATCTATTTTATTATTTATAATCAAAATTAAAATTTTTTTCTTAGAAGTGTATAATAAGTATCAGCTAATTCTGGCTTCTAGGGCACACATATCTAACAACTATGACATTATCCTTGGGAAAGTCTAGGATTTTCTGACTAAGGTATTCACCTCATCAATTTGATTGAAGAATTTTAATAAATTTTTCTATTTATTTTTCTACTTTGAGTCTAAATTTTTTAAACTTTTCAAAGGCTTTAGACTTATGTCATATCAAATACACATAACCATACCGAGATAAATCATTGGTAAAGGTGATGAAATAGACATAATTATCTCTGACCAGCATATCAAATGGTCGACATACATTTATGTACTAGGGCAAGTAGGTCTGTGGCCCTTTTCCCATGTCCTACAAAAGAAAGCTTGGTCATTTTTTCATGAAGGCATGATTCATAAATCGGATATGACTCAAAAGTCAATGGACTCAATAGCCTGAATTTCTCTAATTTGTTAATCCTATCTTCAGCTATATGACCTAGCTTAAGGTGCCCAAGATACCTATCATTTAGACTATCCCTTGGTCGCTTTGATTCTATGGCATTCATGTTTTGCTCGATATTAAAAATAAAAACATCAATATGTAACTAATGGAGACCATTTATAAGAAAACCACTTACAATTTTATTTCTTTCAAAAAAAATATTACAATGGTCCTTAAGAAAAATAATTGCATAGCCTTCCCGTGCTAAACATAAAATAAAAATCAAATTCCTGCTTGTTGTAGGCACATAAAAATAGTTTCTAAGTACTAAATCTAATCCTGATGGTAGTTGAAGAGGATAGGTTTCCATAGCCATTGTAGCAACTATTGCTCCATTCCGGATGTGTAGAATTATCTCACCATCCCTTAGCCTCTTGCTATCCACAAGACACCATATAGAAGTGCACAAGTGAGAACTTGAACTAGAGTCACGCACCCAACTAGATGCAGAAGAAATCATAAGGTCAGATTCTGTAACGAGCATTCCTCTAGAAGTACCTACCTCCTTTTTGTTCTTCAAGCTGGCTAGGTATAGAGGGCAGTTTTGCTTCCACTGGCCATCTGTGTTGTAACAAAAATATTTTTCCTTAACAGCAGCATTCTTCTTTGGCTTCTATCTTCTTCTTCTTCTCATCTTCCACCTTTTGCTTTTTTGCGGTCTTCTTCTTCTTTCCAAAAGATTTTCTCTTGAAAGAAGTCTACTTTACAGCAAGTACTGAGTCTTTAGAACCTTTCATGGAAAGCTCAGCAGTGACTAGCATGTTCATTAACTCGGCTAGGGTACATTGCATCTAATGCATATGAAAGTTCATAATGAACTGACCATATGCATCAGTCAAGGACTGCAAGATCACATCAATCTATAAGTTCCAATCCATAATAACACCAAGATTCTCAAGCTCTTTAATGTCCTTGATCATTGTCAAACAATGATCTTAGATAGACTATCCATCATGCATTTGAGTCTTAAAAAATCTAAGAGAGACTTGATACCTAGTTGCACGACTCTACTCATCAAACAACTCTTGCAGGTGAGCCAACATTTGTCGGATAGTTAAGATGTTCTCATGTTGGTGCTATAGATTATTAGACATAGCACTCAACATGTAGTACTTGGCCTTATTATCATCATCGATCCACTTTTCCAGAGATGCTCTTGATTCAACGATCAGATGAGCTAGTAAAATGGGTGGATCCTAGTCCAAAACATAAGAGAGCTTCTAAAAATCTAAAACAATTTTGTAATTCCTAAGCCAGTCCCTAAAATTGGATCTGGTCAATCTATGGGTGTCCAGGATATGGGTAGTGGGTTGGACGTAGATATTTTTCTACAGAGAGTCAAAATTTCTTGTTAGATTTTGTAATTAGACTTAACCAATTTATTGAGGATGTTCATTTTTAAATAAATCAGGCTCCCACTATTTTCTTAGATCCCTATACTTTCTTGGTAGAGATGCAAAAATCTTCACGATTATAGATTTCTAGTGGATGGTGCAGTCTCACCGATTGGCTCTCGACCTCACCTAATAGTTATTGATGATGGGTCAACCGATGAGCGGATAACTCTTGTCTAATAATTCTCTAATTATGGTGCATCCAAACCTGATCTATAATTCATGAAGCTCACCATGCCCGAAATATTGCTCTGATCCTTAGTTAAGTCAGACCCACCACTTGCATGAATTGAATTTCTGATTGGGTCTTATCTGGAATATTGAGCCCAACCCATCTTCTGATTGGGTCTTATCTGGAATATTGAGCCCAACCCATCCTCCAACCCATAGCGTTTAATGCCTAATAGACATGATTGCATCTTTTCAGTGTAACTGAACTACTGTATTCAGTCGAGAATAATCAACCCGAGGAAGGGCCCGCACATCTACAATGGTGGAAGATCTTAGACTTATTATTTTCTTAGAAAGATTTAATTTAGATCTCTTTAAACTTGACTTGACTTAGTCATAATAATTATGACTAATCTAGTGGCATGGGTTGGCTTGAATTGTTAGCCACCTCAAATCAGAACTAGATTAATACAAATGGATAAGTAAGTGAGACCGGTGGAAGGGATATACCATTAACTTGACACCAATGTACTCAGGTCGAGTAGCTCCCAATTAAAAATTAGTCATTCGTATCTGCCAATCAGGTTAGCCTACATTCTAGGCTTGAACCATAGAGCCAAATTTGGTCTTGACTTGGTCAACCAAATTTGAATGTGATTCGACCTTGACCCAGACTTAATCCTATTAGGCTGGTCAATTCTAAGCACTCTTGACCCCACCTAACTAACTCTTGAATCCATTTGATCAATCACTAGACCTAATTAAGCTACCCAAGCCCGAACACAATTTTATGAAGGTATCTTAGATCTAAAAATTTATAATTTTTAGATCTAATTGATTTCATAATCTTAATTCTTAATTAAGTTTGGATTCATGAACAAAATATGTATCAAAATTCTAGGATTTCAGGATCTAGAATTTTGTAGAAAAGTAAGTTCTGATTTCTAATTAAGGATGAGTGCGCAGTACCCCTACACGCCATAAGAACATCCCATTAAATAGAAGGAGAGGGCCTTTAAATCCTACTTTATTCTTTTGACCAGATGGCTATGGAGAACATCTTAATCAAAAATATATTTTTTAGTACAAAATAAGTTAGATCTAAATCAAATATCATATATACAATCAATGATCTAACCTATACATGCCTTGCATACATCTCATGTATCATAACTTAATTAAACATACATGCATGCTTTCAGATCTGATATATCACATATAATATTTGAAAGATTGAATTTAAATTGATCACGTCAAAATAAAACTATTCTAGATAGTATATAGAACTATTCTATAACTAGTTTAAGCATACATCTTTCATATCTCATATGAATAGATTGAAACTTAAAAATTATATTTTCTATTTTTTAGATCTGATTACAATATTTATAACATCAAAAAAATAAAAATAAAATAGGTCTAAAATTAAATTTAATTAAATTAAAAATATGATTATACTAGACTATACAAAGAACTATTCTACACCTAGTCTAGTCATGCATCTCATACACTATAGATCTAAATCATTTAATTTTTAATTTTTTAATTTTAGATCTAATCACATCTTATGTGACATTAAAAATTATTTTAATATCAAATTATAAATAAAAATAAATTAGATCTAAAATATATATAAAGAATTGCTAAAGCTCTGATACCAGTTGAAGGAAAATCTCTATTTTCCACCATATGATCGTTCAGATCTGATCAGATCTATGGTAGATTTTTCTAAAAAATCTTGAATGATTTGATCAAATATAAAGGTTCTTATATCTGATCATGATGATCTGATATTAAAATTAAAAATTAAATCTAAATAAGAAAATAACTATTGTTACCTGATTAGGGTAATCCAATTACCCTAATGATGATCCTAATGCTCTTGAGGTTATGGATCGAGCTACGCGTGTGCCTGGCCTCTACCAAAGTCTACTTGAGTAGGATCTAGAAATCTTTTCCTTTTAAATCAAAACTCCAAAGATCAGATCAGGATCTGATCTAAAAGTTCTTCAAAAACTATTCTGAAGAAGCAGCAGTCATCTTTTGAAGTAGTGCTCCCTTCTTCCTGATCTAGGCGCTAATCTTTCTTGGACCGCTCTTGGAGTTGTGCCCAACATTTTGGGCATGGAGAAGGGAGAGAGAGGATCAGAGGGAGGCATGGAAGAGAGGAGGACAGCCTTGCGGCATGGTGGATGGGCAAGAGCTCTCTATCCTAGGTAAAGATAGGGTTTAAATTGACCCTATTGTGCCATGCAGTGCCACATCACCTCCACCAATCAGAGGCCATTATTCAATCAGATCTAGATCTGATTGGTGGGATGATGTCAACTGATCATATTAGATTTGAGACCCCTCAAAGTATCCTAATATTGTCGCCATCACTGGATAAGCCAAGTGAAGTTGGTGCCAAAAAGTTAGAAGCCATCAAGTAACCCTGGAGTCCCATCTGTATAGGACTCCATCCTTATCCACATGGAGTGCATGCCTAGGGTGGTGTGCACCCACTCTCTTTCATCTTTTAGCAAGCAAACAAGAGACCCAAGTGCTCTCTAATGGGTGCATGCCACGTGGCACTTTGTCCACGTGTTCAGGGTCAACTGTTGACCCTTGTCCAGAAACTGGAAATGGCAGGAGATAGGAATTGGCATGTATTGTCTTAAATTCATCTAATAAATTAGGACAATCCTTTTTTGATCTAGACAAACTCCAATCAGATTAAGACATGGTTTCAGACCGAGTCCAAATATATTTGGCTCAGTCGAGATGAACCAGAATGATTATAGAAGCAGAATGTTAGGCCCAATCATGTGCTAGCATGATTTTCTTAAACCTAATTGGATCTAATCCAAATCCATCAAACTAGGTTAGCCCGACTGATGACATCTAGACCTAAACCCTTATTTGTATGATTCAATTAGATTCAGTTCCATATGGTAATGAGATATGTTGCGATCTCTATCATCAACATCATCGAAATACCTTTTGATGGATCAGAATTTTTTCGATTCACATAATTAAAATGAACGATCATCAAGATCATTATAATTGCTTTCAAAATCTACCAGTGATACCTTGCAGTATATGGTAGCAAGTCATCAGAAGCGAAAGCAAAACTTTTGATACAGCTACCTATGTGATTGGATTCTTCTATCTTGAGTTCCAATAGGATTAGGAATAAGGTGAACTCGTCAAACCCAACATCCATCATATGAATTAATCATTCGATTCGAGTTCGATGTGAAATCCTAATAGAAACTCTTTTTATCATCCTCACACTACCATGACCATGAGCTTAAGGACTCGATCTCATGATCATCATTAGGCTACTCCTCATCTACTGAGGTAGATTGATTCCTTGTTGGTGCAATCCAATTCCTACAATGAACATGCTATAGCCAACATACACCTTAGGTTTTGAATGGCTAGGAGACTGAGTTATGGTGTAGTCAAACTATAGCACCCTCAAGATAAACTATCGATGCACCTTAGGTTAAAAAACTAGATACACTACTGTAGCATCGAGCTAGTCATCGATGAGAAGGTAGACTCTCTTTTGACTGCTCGAGGTGGTCACGCTAAGTAATTAGGATTAAGGTGAACTCATCAAATCCAACATCCATCATATGAATTAATCATTCGATTCGAGTTTGATGTGAAATCCTAATAGAAACTCATTTTATCATCTTCACACTACCATGACCATGGGCTTAAGGACTCGATCTCATGATCATCACAGGGATACTCCTCATCTACTGAGGTAGATTGATCCCTTATTCGTGCAATCCAATTTCTACAATGAACATGCTATAGCCAACATACACCTTAGGTTTCGAATGGCTAGGAGACTAAGTTATGGTATAGTAAAACTATAACACCCTCAAGATAAACTATCAATGCACCTCAGGTTAAAGAACTAGATACACCACTGCAGCATCGACCTAATCATCGACGAGAAGGTAGATTCTCTTATGACTGCTCGAGGTGGTCTCTTTCCATATGGATTGACGTGGCCGCTGGTGATTAGCTAAGAAATAAGAAAGTACTTCTTAAAGATCTTTAAAGAAGCATGATCAAATAAATCAAGAAATAGAGAAGAAGAAAAGAAGAGATTTTCGAAAGAGAAGAGCTTTTATTCAGTACATTTTAGCACACTTACAACCTTGACCTATTTTCAGTATATATACTTTACAAAGGGTCAAGTCCAAGCTTATAGAAAAACTCTCCAAATGCAAACAATCCATGTACATAAAATAATAACCCATGAAAATTGAGTCGGCCTAGTTTTAGATAGAGCCGGCTAACCTGCAATTAGGTCCGCTCAGTCAGACTGAGCGGACCCAGTTGTGTACCATGCCAACAGTCCAAAAATATTGCTTTCTATTTCAATTTTTCTCTGAGACCTAGTCGACCCAGTCTTGGACTGAGCTGACCCAGTTTCTAATTGAGCCGGCTCAGTCTTAGAGTGAGTCAGCCTAGTTTCTGAACTTTACTATTGAGACTGATTCTTCTTTCAGTTCACTCCCGTCTTTCCATGACCTATCTTCTCATATTTTCAAGACTTGGGAGTGCCACTTCTGAGCTCACATTCTCCATATTGGTGCTTCCAAGTTCTTGTGAACTCATCTCTTCTCAATAGATCCATCCATGCCACACATCTCTGAAAGCTATCTTTGGAGAGTACCTTCGTGAGTGCATCAAACTGATTCTCCTCGGTATGGACTTGCATCAGTTCCACTTTACCTTCCTCCACTAGCTCTCTGATCTTGTGGTACCTCATGTCTATATGCTTTGTGCGCGCATGATAGACTGGGTTCCGTGCCAACAACAGAGCACTCTGACTATCACTGAATAGTGTAAACTTGCTCTGCTCCACCCCCAACTCTTTAATCAACTTCCTAGGCCAAAGGGCTTCCTTTGCAGCCTCCATTATCCAAATGTACTTGACCTCTATGATAGACAAGATCATAATCGGCTGAATGATTGATCTCCAAGACACCTGTTCCACCATATACGCAGAGGAGGTATCTAGTAGTAGATGAAGGAAAATCCTGATTTCTCGGACCAGCTTCGTTCAGATCTGATCGGATCAAGAGATATATTTTAAAATTTTTTCTCTTTGATCCAAATTAGATCTGACATATTTTAGATCTAATTCTTATTATTCTAATAACAAAAATAAAAATTAGATAAATTAAATCAAATTTAATTTATCTTGATGTAGGATAATCCTATTATCCGTTGATGATCCTATAAGCAGTGGAAGGTTCTGGATCTAGCCATGCAAGTGCTTGGCCTCTACCGGTATCTACTCAGGCTGGATCTGGAGATCCTCTTTTTTTCTATCATGTCTCCAAAAATCAGATCTGAATCTGATTTGGAGGATCTTCAAAATAGTTTTCAAAGATCAGTAGTTGTTCTTTGCAGCAGCACAGCCTTCTATCTTTCTGTCACCTTTCTCTCGCCTAGATTGCATCAACTTAGATTCCAAACTACTTTGGGCATGGAGAGGAGAGGGAGAAGATGGACTTGGCATGGAGCAAAAAAAGAGAGGCAGAGTTGGGGCATGGGAAATTTTTAGATATATTTTGAGTTGGGCGCAGGGTCTTATTTATAGACTATGCGTGATCCAGCTCCTCTTCTTCCCAAACAATCATAACCCTTTATGAAATCAGATCTAAATTTGATTGATGGGAATAGAGTCCCTTGGATTCATCCTTAGATGGCACCTAAGACCAGTCAATGTTGGTTCTTAGGAGGAGTCTAATTGGAATCCAAAAAGGGGATGGAGTCCCATCCAACAGGGACTCTTGGGTGCCTCAAACTTGGGTGCACGCCACCCTTGGCGTGCGCCCTCCTCCTTGCCAGATTATGGCAAGGAGACAAGCCCCCACCAGCTCTCCAATAGGTGCATGACACTGGACAGAAGTCAAAGTATCAATGGTCAACATTTGACCATTCAAAGGTCAACTTTTGACCAATGTCAAAGGACGAGAAATGGTAGGTGACCAAAAATGGTAGGTATTATCTTACAAAATAAGACAACCCCTTTCTGATCTGAACAGGCTCCAGTCAAACTAGGTGAAGGCCTCTGATCGAGCACAAACTCCTTTAGCTCAGTCAGGACAACTATTTATGATAGTAAAAGAAGAACGTTAGGTTTAATCGAGTGCTAGCACGATTTCCTTGAACCTAATTGAATCTCATTCAAATCAATTGAACTGGATTAGTTCAATTGATGATCACCAAATTTAAATCCTTATTTGTGTGACCCAGTTAGGTTCAGTTCTATATGATAATGGGATATATCATAATCTCTATCACCGACATCATCGAAACGCCTTTCGATGGATCAGAACTTTTCTGATTCGAACAGCTAGAATGATCGATCATCTAAATCATTCTAATTGCTTTCAAAGGCATGCACCCTCCTCCTTGTCAGGTTCTGACAGGAGGACATGCCCCCACCAGCTCTCCAGTAGGTGCGTGACATGTGTACAGAAGTCAAAGTATCAATGGTCAACATTTGATCAATCAAAGGTCAACTTTTGATCAAAGTCAAAGGATGAGAATGTTAGATATATGTGCCCTAGAAGCCAGAATTGGCTGACACTTGTAATACACTTCTAGGGGCAAAATTATAATTTTGACTAAAATCAATAAAATGCGTTATTTTTTATCACATATGTATATTTAGTGTCTGTGATACATCCTTCAAATTAATGGTAATGATAATTCATATTTTCAATAGTTGAAAATTTAAGACATGAATAATCATTATTAACTCATAAAATGCTCCCGACCATAGGATCATCATGAGGATGGTGATTGATCGGAAAGGTTGGTGTACAATCGCTTCTCTTTAGTAGATGAGTCTTGAGTCTACGGTGTGAAGACACCAGAGTGAGAGTACAGGTACTCGTTAGAGAATGAGGGCACTGAGCGTGACCACCTTGAGTAGTCATTAGGAAGTCTACCTTCTCATCAATGACTGACTTGATGCTGTAGTGCTGTATCTGATTCTTTGACGTGAGGTGCATCGATAGTTCACCTTGAGGGCGTTATAGTTTGCCTACACCATAACTCAATCTCCTAGCCATATGAAACCCTGAGGTGTATGTTGGCTATAGCATGTTCATTGTAGGAACTGGATTGCATCAAGATGGAATCTATCTACCTCGATGGTAGAGGAGCAGCCCTATGATGATTATAAGAATCAAGTCCAGAAGCTCATGGCCATCGCAGAGTGAAATAATAGAAAGAGTTTCTATTTAGGTTTTCATATTAGACTTGAATCGAATGATTGCATCATATGACAGAGACTAGGGTTTGATGAGTTCACCTTAACCATAATCTGATCGATGCTCAAGATAGAAGAACTTAATCACACAGGTAGCTGCACTAGGAGGTTCACATTCAACTCTGATGGGTTGCCACCATATACTGCTAGATGTCACTGGTAGATTTTGAGAGCAATTAGAATGATTTAGATGATCGATCATTCTAGCTGTTCGAATTAGAAGAGTTTTGATCCATCGAAAGGAGTTTCGATGATGTCGATGGTAGAGATCATGACATATCCCATTACCATACAGAACTGAACCTAATTGGGTCACAAAAATAAGGATTTGAATCTGGTGATCATCAATTGAACTGCCTCAATTTAATAGATCTGAATGAGATTCAATTAGTTTCAAGAAAATCGTGCTAGCACTCGATTGAACCTAACGTTCTTCTTTTACTATCTTAAATTCTTGTCCTGACTTAGCCAAAGAAGTTTATGCTCGATTAGAGGCCTTCACTTGGTTTGATTGAAGCCTTCCAGGTCAGAAAAGGGTTGTCTTATTTTGTAAGACAATACCTGCCATTTTTGGTCACCTGCCATTTCTCGTCCTTTGACTTTGGTCAAAAATTGACCTTTGACTGGTCAAGTGTTGACCATTGGCACTTTGACTTCTGTCCACATGTCACGCACCTATTGGAGAGCTGGTGGGGCTTGTCCTCCTGCTAGAACTTGGCAAGGAGAAGGGCACACGCCACCCTTGGCGTGTGCCCAAGTTGGAGGCATCCAGGAGTCCTTGTTGGACAGGGACTCCATCTCTATTTTGGATTTCAATTAGACTTCTCCTAAGAACCAAGTTTGACTGTTCTTAGGCACCATCTAAGGAGAAATCCAAAGGACTCTATTTCCACCAATTAGATTTAGATCTGATTTCACAAAGGATTGTGATTGGTTGGGAAGAAGAGGAGTTGGATCACGCATAGTTTATAAATAAGACCCTACGCCCAACTCAAAAAGTATTGAAAATTCCCACGCCCCAAGGCTACCTCTCATCTCCGCCTCCATGCCAAGTCCATCTTCTCCCTCTCCTCTCCATGCCCAAAAGAGTTTGGGATCCAAGTTGGTGCAATCCAGATGAGAGAAAGGCGACAGAAAGCTAGAAGGCTGCGTTGCTGCAAAGGACAACGGCTGGTCTTTGAAAGGCATTTTGAAGATCCTCCAAATCAGATCCAGATCTAATTTTTAGAGATGTGATAGAGAAGAAGAGGATCTCTAGATCCAGCCTGAGTGAATATCGGTAGAGGCCAAACACTTGCATGGCTAAATCCAGAACCTTCCGCTGCTTACAGGATCATCAACGGGTAATAGGATTACCCTACGTTAAGGTAAATTAAATTTGATTTAATTTATTTAAATTTATTTTAATTATTTAAATAATAAAAATCAGATTTAAAAAATCCTAGATCTGATCTAGATTAAAGAGAAAAATTTTTGAAATATATCTCTTGATCCGATCAGATCTGAACGAACATGGTCCGAAAAATTAGGATTTTTCTTCAACTAGTATCAGAGCCTAGGTTCTAAAGTGTTTAGATCTGATTTTAATTTTATTTCAATTAAAAAATAAGTGATCTTAGATGTCACATGAGATGTGATCAGATCTAAAATTAGAAAAAATTAAAATTAAATAATTTGGATCTAAGATTTGAAAATATGCATGACTAGTTCTAAAATAGAATAGTTCTATAGAATAGTCTTGCATGTTTATAATTTAATTTGATTAAATGATATTTTAGATCTATTTATTTATTATTTTTTGATATTATAATTATTATAATAATATCTAAAAAATATTAAATAAAAATTATTTAATTTTAAACATCATATGAGATATGATTGATGCATGTCTAGACTAGTTGTAGAATAGTTCTACATAGTTGTCTAGATTAGAATTTATTTTGATAAGATCAATTTTAATTTAATTTTTTAGATTATTATGAGATAATTTAGATCTAAAAATATGCATGATTTCATACATGAGATGTATACAAAATAAGCCATGATTAGATCTAATTTGTATATGAGATATATGATATAGATCTAAAACTATTTTGTAGTATTGCATGTTCCTGATTAAGGCGTTCCTCTTAGCCGTCCAGTCATAAGAATGAAGAAGGATTTAAAGGCCCTCTCCTCCCATCTGACAGAGCGTTCTTATGACATGTAGGGGTGCTGCACGTTCGTCCTTAATTAGAAATCCAAAACTTACTTTCTACAAAACCTTAGATCTTGAAACCTTAGGATTTATTGTGCATATTTTATTTATGAACCCTACTTAATTAAAAATTAAGATTATAAAATATTAATTAGATTTAAAATTGAGAATTTTAGATCTAAGACATATTCACAATGCTGGGTTCTGGCTTGGGTAGCTCAATTAGGTCTAAGTGGTTGATCAAACCGAATCAAGAGTTGGTTAAATTGATCAGCCTAATAGGATTAAGTCTGGGTCAAGATCGAGTCACGATCAAGCAAGACCTAATTATGCTCAGAGGTTAGAGTCTGGATTGTAGGCTAACCCAATTGGTTCTGACTCAACAATTTGGTGTCTAAGGTAAGTTTGGCATATACGACCGAGTGGTTTTTAATTGGAAGCTACTCGACCTGAATGTGTTCTTGTATGAGTTAATGGCATATCCCTTCCACCGATCTCACTTACCTGGCCATATCTATTGACTCAATTCTGATCTGAGGTGGTCAATAATCTGAGCTAACCCATGCCACTAGGTTAGTCATAATTGTTATGACTATGACAAGTCTAGTTTAATGAGACCTAAATCAATTCTTCCTAAGAAAAGATTAAGTCTGAGGTCTTCCACCATTGTAGATGTGCGGGCCTTTTCCAAGGTTGATTGTTCTCGGTTGTATAGAGTGGCTCAGTTGCACCGAGAAGACACAATAATGTCTATTAGGCATTGGATGCTATGGGCTGGAGGATGAGTTGGGCTCAATATTCTAGATACGGTGAGAGACTCAATTAGAAATTCAGTCTGTGCAAATGGTGGGTCTGACTTAACTAAGGAGTGGATCAATATTCTGGATATGGTGAGATTCATGAATTAGAGAGCAAGTTTGGGTGCACCATGATTAGAGAATCATTGAACAAGAGTTGTTCACTCATTGGCTAACCCATCACCAATAACTGTTAGGTGAGGTGATGAGTCAGTTGGTGAGACCGCACCACCCACTAGAAATCATTAATCATAGAGATTTTCGCATCTCTACAGAGGGAGTGTAGGGATCCAAAAAAATAGTGGAAGCTAATTTGTTTAAAAATAAAATTTCTAAATAAATTGGTCAAGTCATAATTACAATATCTAACTAGAATCTTTGACTCTCTATAGAAAAATGTCTATGTCCAATCCATTAGCACGTATCCTGGACACACATAGACTGACCAGATTCAATTATAAAGATTGGCTCAAGAACTACAAAATTATTTTGGATTTCGAGAAGTTAACCCATGTATTGGATCAGGACCCTCCCACCTTACCAGCCCATCCATCCACTGAACAGAGAGCATCTCTAAAAAAATGGATAGATGAAGATAATAAGGCTAGATATTACATGTTGGGCTCGATGTCTGATGAGCTCCAATGCCAACATGAAGATATCGGGACTGCTCGCCAAATGTTGGCTCACCTACAGGAGATGTTTGGTGAACAGAGTCGCGCAGCCAAGTATCAAGTCACGAAATAACTTTTTAAGGCTAAGATGCATGATGGACAGTCAGTCTAAGATCACTGTCTGATGATGATCAAGGACTCGAAAGAGCTTGAGAAGCTCGATGTGAAGTTAGACTTGGATCTGCAGAACGATATTATTCTGCAATCCTTGACTGATGCATATGGAAAATTCATCATGAATTACCACAGGCATAAACTTCAAAATTCCTTGGCTGAACTAATGAATATGCTGGTCACCGTTGAGCTTTCTATGAAAGATTCTAAAGGCTCAGTTCTTGCTATGGAACGGACTTCTTCCAAAAGAAAGTCTTCTGAAAAGAAAAAGAAGTCTGCAAAAATGCAGAAGGTGGAAGGAGGAAAAAAGAAGGCAGAGCCGAAGATGAAAGCCGCTGCTAAAGGAAAATATTTTCATTTCAACAGCGACGGCCACTGGAAGCAGAATTGTCCTACTTACCTGGCCACCTTGAAGAACAAGAAGGAAGGTCCTTCTGGAGGTATGCTTATTATTAAGTCTAACCTTATGATTTCTTCTGCATCTAGTTGGGTGCTTGACTCTGGTTCTAGTGCTCATCTGTGCACTTTCATGCAGGGTCTTGAGGATAGCAGAAGGTTGAGGGATGGAGACATGATCCTACGCATCGGTAATGGAGCAAGAGTTGCTGCAGTGGCGGTGGGAACATACCCTCTTCGATTACCATCTGGTTTAGACTTAGTTTTGAAAGACTGTTATTATATGCCTGCAGCTAGCAGAAATTTAATTTCTATTTCATGCTTAGCACTAGAAGGCTATGCGATTACCTTCTTTAAGGACCGTTGTAACATTCTTTTTGAAAGAAATAGAATTGCAAATGATTTCCTTATTAACAATCTTTATCAGCTGCATATTAATGTATCTGTTCTAACTATCGAGCAAAACATGAATGCCAAATGACCTAGGGATAGTCCAAATGACAGATATCTATAGCACATGAGATTAGGTCATATGGTAGAAGATAGGATCAACAAATTGGAGAAAAATAGGCTATTGAGTTCGTTGACTTCCAAGTCATATCCAACTTGTGAATCTTGTCTTCAAGGCAAAATGACTAAACTTTCTTTTGTTGGACATGGGGAAAGGGCTACAGATCTCCTTGCCCTAGTACATATTGATGTGTGTGGCCCATTTGATGTGCCGGCTAGAGGCAATTTTGTTTACTTCATTATCTTTACCGATGATCTATCTAGGTATGTGTATGTGTATCTCATTAGACATAAGTCTGAAACTTTTGAAAAGTTCAAAGAATTCAGACATGAAGTAGAAAAATAAACTGGAAAACTCATTAAGGTTCTTCGATCAGATCGAGGAGGTGAATACCTTAGCCGAGAATTCCTAGACCATCTCAAGAAAAATGGCATAGTCTCTCAATGGACTCTACTTGGAACACCTCAACTCGATGATGTTTCAGAATGGAGAAATCAAACTCTATTGGATATGGTCAGATCCATGATAAGCTTCATAGATCTCCCTGATTTTCTTTGGGGACATTCATTGTTAACTTCAATTTATCTACTGAATAGAGTTCCCTCTAAAACCATTCCTACCATACCATATGAGATGTGGCACAATAAGAAATCAAGTCCAAGTTATCTTAGAATTTGGGGTTGTCTGGCTCATGTCAAAAGACAACAAGTGGACAAGATAGAGTTTAGGTCCTTCAGAGCTCGATTCATAGGATATCCTAAGGAGTCATTAGGATACTATTTCTACATTCCAGAAGACTACAATGTGATTGTGAGTCGACATGCCATCTTTCTTGAAAAATAGTTTATTCAAGATAGTGGCATTGGAAAGCAGATCAAGCTTAATGAGAAAGTCTCACAAGTACAAAAGCTAAGGACCAATTAGAACCAAATCAGGTTGAGCCAATAAGAACACTACCTCCTCCACCTCGTAAATCGGAAAGAGTTTTTCATCCCCTGGAAAGATACTTAGGTATTATTTTAAAGGAAGTAGAGGAAATGTTCCTCGTAGGTAATGGTGCTCAAGGTGATGATCCCAAAACCTACAACAAGGTGATATTAGATATCATCTCCGAGAAATGGCAAGAGGCAATGCAGTCAGAAATTAACTTGATGCACTCGAACCAAGTCTGGACCTTGGTAGATCCACCAGAAGGTATAGTACCTATTGGGTGTAAATGGATCTTCAAGAGAAAGATTGGTGCAGATGGAAATGTGGAGACATTCAAGACCAGACTAGTGGCAAAAGGTTATAGTCAACGCGAAGGCATTGACTATCAGGATACCTCTTCTCCAGTGGCTATGCTAAAATTCATCCGCACATTACTTACCATTGCAGCCTATTTCAATTATGAAATATGGCAAATGGTCCTGAAAACGGCATTCTTAAATGGATATCTTGAGGAAGATATCTATAAGGAACAGCCGCTAGGTTTCACATCTAGTGATACAGATCACATGGTTTGGAAGCTGCAAAGGTCCATATATGGACTTAAGCAAGCATCTCGGAGCTGGAACACTCATTTCAATGATGTGATCAAAAAGTTTGGTTTCATAAAAAATGAAGAGGAACCATGTGTCTTCAAAAAGATCGGCGCGAGTGCTATTGTCTTCCTCGTACTGTATGTGGATGACATCCTCCTTATTGGAAATGATATTTCTATGTTGACGACAGTCAAAATATGGTTGTCCAAGGAATTCTCCATGAAAGATCTAGGTGAAGCATCCTTTATTCTAGGAATTAAGATCTATAGGGATCAACCGAACAGGATGCTAGGACTTTCACAAAAGATGTACATAGAGGAAGTAGTTTAGTATGGAAAACTCTAGGAGGAGATTAATATCCTTTAGATATGGTATTCATCTTTCCAAGAAGATGTGCCCTAGCACACCTAAGGAAATAGAATGCATGAGCAAGATCCCTTATGCTTTCACAATAGGAAGCTTCATGTACGACATGCTATGTACACGACCTGATATAGCCCATGCTGTGAGTGTCACAAGCAGATATCAGTCAAATCCAGGTGAAGAACACTGGACTTCTATGAAATATATCCTTAAGCACTTGAGAAGAACTAAGGATATGATATTAGTCTTTGGTAACGGAGAACTCCAAGTCCAGGGATACACAGACTCAGATTTCATGTTCGATGTAGATCATCGAAAGTCGACATCTGGGAGTCTGTTTGTGTGCAATGGTGGTGCTGTCAGCTGGAAGAGTTCCAAGCAAACCATGATAGCAGATTCCACCATGGAAGCAGAATATATCGCTGCATCAAAGGTTGCAAAGGAAGCATTCTGCTACAAGAAGTTTGCTGCAGAAATCAAAGTAATGCCATCAGATGCCATTCCTCTATACTGCAACAACAATGGTGCCATAGCCTTTGATAAGAAGTCGAGGTCTCACTAGAAAACCAAGCACATTGAGCAGCGAGACCATCTTATCCACGATTACCTCGAGAAGGGTTACGTCGACGTCAAGAGAGTCGACTCCACAGACAATGTGGCAGACCCGCTTACAAAGTCGTTAGGCCAATAGAAGATCGAAGCCCACCTTGAGAAGATGGGACTTAGACTTGTAGCCAATTGGCTTTAGGACAAGTGGAAGATTGTTAGATATATGTGCCCTAGAAGCCAAAATTGGCTGACACTTGTAATACACTTCTAGGGGAAAAATTATAATTTTGACTGAAAATTAATAAAATGGGTTATTTTCTATCACATATCTGTATTTAGTGTCTGTGATATATCCTTTGAATTAATGGTAATGATAATTCATATTTTCAAGAGTTGAAAATTTAAGACATGAATAATCATTATTAACTCATAAAAAGCGCCCAACCATAGGATCATCACAAGGATGGTGATTGATCCGGAAGGTTGGTGTACAATCACTTTTATTTAGTATATGAGTCTTGAGTCTACGGTGTGGAGGCACTGGAGCGAGAGTACAGGTACTCGTTAGAGAACGAGGGCACTGAGCGTGACCACCTTGAGTAGTCATTAGGAAGTCTACCTTCTCGTCAATGACTGACTCGATGCTGTAGTGGTGTGTCCGATTCTTTGACCTAAGGGGCATCAACAGTTCACCTTGATGGTGTTATAGTTTGACTACACCATAACTTGGCCTCCTAGCCATATAGAACCCTGAGGTGTATGTTGGCTATAGCATGTTCATTGTAGGAACTGAATTGCATCAAGATGGAATCTATCTACCTCGGTGGTAGAGGAGCAGCCCTATGATGATCATAAGAATCAACTCTAGAAGCCCATGGACATGGCAGAGTGAAATAATAGAAAGAGTTTCTATTTAGGTTTTCACATCGAACTTGAATCGAATGATTACATCATATGATAGAGACTAGGGTTTGACGAGTTCACCTTAACCCTAATCTGATCGGGGCTCAAGATAGAAGAATTTAATCACACAGGTTGCTGCACCAAGAGGTTCGCATTCAGCTCTGATGGGTTGCCACCATATACTGCTAGGTGTCACTGGTTGATTTTGGGAGCAATTAGAATGATTTAGATGATCGATCATTCTGGCTGTTCGAATCAGAAGAGTTCTGATCCATCGAAAGGAGTTTCGATGATGTTGATGATAGAGATCATGATATATCCCATTACCATACAAAACTGAACATAACTAGGTCACACAAACAAGAGTTTGAATCTGGTGATCATCAATTGAACTGATCCAGTTCAGTTGATCTAAATGAGATTCAATTAGGTTCAAGGAATCGTGCTAGCACTCGATTGAACCTAATGTTCTTCTTTTACTATCATAAATAGTTGTCTTGACTGAGCCAAAGGAGTTTGTGCTCGATCAGAGGCCTTCACTTGGTTTGACTAGAGTCTGTCCAGGTCAGAAAAGGGTTGTCTTATTTTGTAAGATAATACCTACCATTTTTGGTCATCTGCTATTTTTCGTCATTTGACTTTGGTCAAAAGTTGACCTTTGTCTGGTCAAATATTGACCATTGACACTTTGACTTCTGTCCACATGTGATGCACCTATTGGAGAGCTGGTGGGGTTTGTCCCCTACCAGAACCTGGCAAGGAGGTGGGCGCACGCCACCCTTGGCGTTTGCCCAAGCTAGAGGCGCCTAGGAGTCCCTGTCTTGCGTGCGCCCAAGCTGGAGGCGCCTAGGAGTCCTTGTTGGATAGGGACTCTATCTATGTTTTGGATTCCGATTAGACTTCTCCTAAGAACCTAGTTTGACTGGTCTTAGGTGCCATCTATGGAGGAATCCAAGGGACTCTATTCCCACCAATTAGATTTAGATCTGATTTCACAAAGGGTTGTGATTGGTTGGGAAGAAGAGGAGTTGGATCGTGCATAGTCTATAAATAAGAACCTACGCCCAACTCAAAAAGTATTGAAAATTTTCGTGCCCCAAGGCTGCCTCTCCTCTCCTCCTCTATGCCAAGTCCATCTTCTCCCTCTCTCTCCATGCCCAAAGGAGTTTGGGATCCAAGTTGGTGCAATCCAGATGAGAGAAAGGCGACAGAAAGCTAGAAGGCTGCACTGCTGCAAAGGACAACTACCGATCTTCGAAAAGTGTTTTGAAGATCCTCCAAATTAGATCTAGATCTAAATTTTAGAGACATGATAGAGAAGAAGAGGATCTCTAGATCCAACTCGAGTGGATACCGGTAGAGGCCAGGCACATACGTGGCTAGATCCAGAACCTTCTGCTGCTTATAGGATCATCAACGGATAATAGGATTATCCTACATTAAGGTAAATTAAATTTGATTTAATTTATCTAAATTTATTTTAATTATTAAAATAATAAAGATCAGATCTAAAACATCTCAGATCTGATCTAGATCAAAGAAAAGAATTTTTGAAATATATCTCTTGATCCGATCAGATCTGAACGAACCTGGTCCGATAAATTAGGATTTTCGTTTAGAGAAATGGCAGGTGACCAAAAATGGCAAGTATTATCTTACAAAATAAGACAACCCTTTTCTGACCTGGACAAGCTCCAGTCAGACCAGGTGAAGGCCTCTGATCAAGCATAAACTCCTTTGGCTCAGTCAGGATAACTATTTATGATAGTAAAAGAAGAACGTTAGGTAAAATCGAGTGCTAGCATGATTTCCTTGAACCTAATTGAATCTCATTCAAATCAATTGAACTGAATTAGTTCAATTGATGATCACCAGATTTAAACCCTTGTTTGTGTGACCCAGTTAGATTCAGTTCTATATGGTAATGGGATATGTCATGATCTCTACAACCAACATCATCGAAACTCTTTTCGATGGATCAGAACTTTTTTGATTCGAACAGCTAGAATGATCGATCATCTAAATCATTCTAATTACTCCCAAAATCCACCAGTGACACCTAGGAGCATATGGTGGCAACCCATCAAAGCTGAATGCGAACCTCTTGGTGCAGCTACCTATGTGATTAAGTTCTTCTATCTTGATCCCCTATCAAATTAGGGTTTAGGTGAACTCGTCAAACCCTAGTTTCTGTCATATGGTGTAATCATTCGATTCAAGTTCGATGTGCAAACCGAAATAGAAACTCTTTGCATTATTTCACTCTACCATGGCCATGGGCTTCTAGACTTGATTCTCATGATCATCATAGGGCTGCTCCTCTACCATCGAGGTAGATAGATTCCATCTTGATGCAATCTAGTTCTTACAATGAACATGCTATAGCCAACATACACCTCAGGGTTCCGTATGGCTAGGAGATCGAGTTATGGTGTAGTCAAACTATAATACCCTCAAGGTCAACTATTGATGTACCTCAAGTCAAAGAACCAGACACACCACTGCAGCATCGAGTCAGTCATTGATGAGAAGGTAGACTTCCTAATGACTAGTCGAGGTGGTCACGCTCAGTGCCCTCGTTCTATAACGAGTATCTGTACTCTCACTTCGATGTCTCCATACTGTACACTCAAGACTCATCTACTAAAGAGAAGCGATTGTACACCATCCTTCTAGATCAATCACCATCCTCATGATGATCCTATGGTCGGGAGTATTTTATGAGTTAATATTGATTATTCATGTCTTAAATTTTCAACTCTTGAAAATATGAATTATCATTACCATTAACTCAAAGGATGTATCACAGACACTAAATACACATATGTGATAGAAAATAACCCATTTTATTGATTATAGTCAAAATTATAATTTTGCCCCTAGAAGTGTATTACAAGTGTCAACCAATTTTGGCTTCTAAGGTACATATATTTAGCAATCTTCAACTTGTCCTAAAGCCAATTGGTTACAAGTCTACGTCCCATCTTCTCAAGGTGGGCTTCGATTTTTTGTTGGCCTAATGACTTTGCAAGCGGGTATACCACATCATCTGTGGAGTCGACTCTCTTGACCTCGACGTAACCCTTCTCGAGGTAATCACGGATGAGATTGTATCGCCGCTCAATGTGCTTGGATTTCTGGTGAGACCTCAGCTCCTTAGCGAGGGCTATGGCGCCATTGTTGTCATAGTAAAGGGGAATGGCATCTGATGGTATTATTTCAATTTCTACAGCAAACTTCTTATACCAGAATGCTTCCTTCGTAGCCTCTGATGCAGCGATATATTCTACTTCCATGGTAGAATCTGCTATCATGGTTTGCTCGGAACTCTTCCAGCTGACAGCACCCCCATTGCACACAAACAGACTCCTAGATGTCGACTTTCGATCATCTACATCGGACATGAAATCCGAGTCTGTGTATCCCTGGACTTGGAGTTCTCCGTTACCAAAGACCAACATCATATCCTTAGTTCTTCTTAAGTACTTAAGGATACATTTCATAAAAGTCCAATGTTCTTCACCTGGATTTGACTGATATCTGCTTGTGATACTCACAGCATGGGCTATATCAGGTCGTGTACATAGCACGGTATACATGAGGCTCCCTATTGCAGAAGCATAAGGGATCTTGCTCATGCATTCTATTTCCTCGGGTGTGCTAGGGCACATCTTCTTGGAAAGATGAATACCATGTCTGAAGGGTATTAATCCCCTCTTAGAGTTTTTCATACTAAACCTCTTAGTACTTCCTCTATGTACATCTTCTGTGAAAGTCCTAGCATCCTATTTGGTCTATTCCTATAGACCTTAATTCCTAGAATAAAGGATGCTTCACCGAGGTCTTTCATGGAGAATTCCTTGGACAACCATATTTTGACTGTCGTCAACATGGGAATATCATTTCCAATAAGGAGGATGTCATCCATGTACAATACGAGGAAGATAACAGTGCTCCCACTGATCTTTTTAAAGACACACGGTTCCTCTTCAATTTTGATGAAACCAAACTTTTTGATCACATCATTGAAATGAGTGTTCTAGCTCCAAGATGCTTGCTTAAGTCCATATATGGACCTTTGTAGCTTGCAAACCTTGTGATCAGTATCACTAGATGTGAAACCTAGTGACTATTCCATATAGATATCTTCCTCAAGATATCCGTTGAAGAACGCCATTTTCACGTCCATTTACCACATTTCATAATCAAAATAGGCTGCAACGGCAAGCAATGTGTGGATGGATTTTAGCATAGCCACTGGGGAAAATGTATCCTAATAGTCAATAACTTCGCGTTGACTATAACCTTTTGCCACTAGTCTAGCTTTGAATGTCTCCACATTTCCGTCGACACCAATCTTTCTCTTGAATATCCATTTACACCCAATAAGTACTATACCTTTTGGTGGATCTACCAAGGTCCAGACTTGGTTTGAGTGCATTGACTCAATTTCTGACTGCATTGCCTCTAGCCATTTCTCAGAGTCGATATATGATATCGCCTCATTGTAGGTTTTGGGATCATCACCATGAGCACTATTACCTACGAGGAACATTTCCTCTACTTCCTCTGAAATAATAGCTAAGTATCTTTCAGAGGGATGGGAAACTCTTTTCGATCTATGAGGTGGAGGAGGTAGTGTTCTTATTGGCTCAACCAAATTTAGTTCCAACTGGTCCTTAGCTCGTTGTACTTATGAGACTTTCTCATCAAGCTTAATCTACTTTCCAATGCCGCTGTCTTGAATAAACTATTTTTCAAGAAAGATGGCATGTCGACTCACAATCATATTATGGTCTTCTGGAATGTAGAAAAGTATCCTAATGACTCTTTAGGATATCCTATGAATTAAGCTCTGAAGGACCTAAACTATAACTTGTCCACTTGTTGTCTTTTGACATGAGCCGGACAACCCCAAATTCTGAGATGACTCAGACTTGATTTCTTACCGTATCGTATCTCATAGGGTGTGGTAGGAATGGTTTTAGAGGAAATCCTATTCAGTAGATAAATTGAAGTTAACAATGAGTGTCCCCAAAGAAAATTAGGGAGGTCTGTGAAGCTCATCATGGATCGGACCATATCCAATAGAGTCCAATTTTTCTGTTCTGAAACCTCGTTGAGTTGAGGATTCCTGGTGGAGTCCATTGAGAGACTATGCCATTTTTCTTGAGATAGTCTAGGAATTCTCGGCTAAGGTATTCACCTCCTCGATCTGAGTGAAGAACCTTAATGGGTTTTTCAGTTTATTTTTCTACTTCATATCCGAATTCTTTGAACTTTTCAAAAGCTTCAGATTGGGTCAACTATTGACCCTAGTCCAATTACACTAGGAATGAATTTAATTTTCATAATTAATCTAATTTGGACTTATTCCAATCAGATGAAAATAAACCTATTCAAGATATAGGACCAAGTTAAATCAAAATTAACTTGGTTGCGATGAATCAGAAAGATTACAGAAAGAGAAAGTCAGGCTCAATCGTGTGCTAGCACGATTACCTTGAACCTGATTGGATCTAATCTAAATCAATCAAACTAGGTTAGCTCAATTGATGATATCAGGATCTAAACCCTTTTTTGTGTGATCTAGTTAGGTTCAGTTCCGTATGGTAATGAGACATGTCATGATCTGCGTCATTGACATCATCAAAATATCTTTCGATGGATCAGAACTTTTTTGATTCATACAATTAGAATGGTCGATCATCAAAATCATTCAAATTGCTTCAAAAATTCACCAATGACACCTAACAGTATATGGTGGCAATCCATCAAAACTGAAAGTGAACCTCTCGGTGCAAATACCTATGTGATTGGATTCTTCGATCTTGAGCCCTGATAGGATTAGGGTTAAGGTGAACTTGTCAAACCCAATATCCATCATATGAATTAATCATTTGATTCAAGTCCTATGTGAAACCCTTATAGAAACTCTTTCTATCATCTTCACTCTACCATAGTCATGGGCTTATGGACTCGATTCTCATGATCATCATAGGGCTACTCCTCATCTACCAAGGTAGATAGATCCCTTATTGGTACAATCCAATTCCTACAATGAAAGTACTATAGCCAACATATACCTTAGGATTTTAAATGGCTAGGAGATTAAGTTATGGTATAATCAAACTACGACACCCTCAAGGTAAATTATCGATACACCTCAGATCAAAGAATCAAACACGCTGCTGCAACATCGAGCCAGTCATCGATGAGAAGATAGACTTTCTTATGAATGCTCGAGGTGGTCACACTCAGTACTCTCATTCTCTAACGAGTAACTGTACTCTCACTCTAGTGTCTCCACATCATAGACTCAAGATTCATTTACTTAAAGAAAGCGATCATACACCAACCTTCTGGATCAATCACCATCCTCATGATGATCCTATAGTTGGGAGCGGTTAATGAGTTAATTATGAAAATTCATATCATAAATTTTTGACTTTTTAAAAATATGAATTGTCATTACCATTAACTCAAAGGATGTATCACATACACTTTAAATACATAGTATGATAGAAAATAAACTTTTTTATTAATTTATAATCAAAATTATAAAATAGCCCTTATAAGTGTATTATAAGTGTTAGCCAATCTAGCTTCTAAGACACACATCTAACAATATCAGCTACTCTAATATCACTTGTTAAGAATCTAGTATCAAATTATTATGGTAGGAAGAAGAAAGAAAATAAAATAAGAAAATAATCAAGTACATGGATCAACCTAAAGGTTCGCCTCCATGGGACATGCAAAGTTTTACTATGAAAGAGAAAAATAGCTACAAGAGGAGAACATCCACTCTTAACTCACCATACATAAATCTTTCTCAACAAGAAGCTATCCTCATAAAAGCTCTCTTAGAATTCTAAGAAGATCCACAAAAGCTACAAGATACTTTGCCTTTACAACCTCCTCACCGAATGCTATGCAATTGTTGCTTCTCTCTCATGGACTACATATACTTGATGCTCTACCAAGCTCCTTTCAATGGCTGCCTGAGCCTCTTTACATGCCTCTCATGCCACACGCACCATCTTTTCTGCTCCATAATACCTCAATCTTTAAAATTGGATGAGAATCCTCTTTTCAGCAGTTCATAAGAGTCATAATAGGGCTCGTTCTTCTAATATGAGTCGAACATGTCCTTGATGGAGTCTTGAAATATTTTCTAACCTTCAAATCATGACCGCAATCCTCCATGGTCGTTGGATCCTATGGTCCACACACAACTCACGTAGACTCCTTGGATTAATCATAATTCGAGTCCAAACAGAAAAAATTCCATCATGTTCTGTTTGCCTCCATCAAGCTGGCTTGGTCAGGGGTCGAATTGACTCGACGGCATCTTGCCTGGACTCCTTCTATCTACCTGAGGGAGTCGGCTTGGCTGTGGTTTGAGCTAGCTCGATCTGCGTATCAGAGTTGGCCCGACTACTGTGCTGAAAATTGATTCTCTTCTTGCTATGGATCAAATTCAAGGCATCAAGTCCTAACAATATCATCATGGAACATGATCAACTTTAGAGCATTCCATTATCAAGAATTGCTCTGATGGGATATGGATATAAGGATCTCTTAGACTTGAGATCGCCATTATGGATTGCAAGTAACTCACTATGCTTTGGTGGCAGACTATATGAATTTCTAACTCAGTGATGGAAGATTTCTTTGCACAGTCAAGTACTTGCAATGTCTGTGAGTGATTAAGATGGGATTGACCACTCCAAGAGTTTGAAGATAATGCATCACAGTATTTTAATTTAGCAAAATCTTGGCCAAGATAATCCATTAGATGGATTTGGTATTTTAAAATACAATATGGATGACCTAATCAAGGTTGATATTTAAATCCTTGGTCATCCTATGAGCATTTAGGTCAAGATGATGAATTATATGGTGTTGACCCACTGATTGATTTTAATGATTCTAAAATATTGAGTATAAATGATATAAATCATGTGTTTCAAGATTGTATGTAGGTATTTTCAGGTATTCAAATTGAAAAAACTAATTCAAGAAATGATCTACACAAAAATCACTAAGTCAAGAGCTTCAAAAAAATTGAATTGATAAAGATTTCTACAGAAGGGCAAAATCATAATTTCATCAAGTTAGAAGAAAAAATGTTTTGCAAGCCTTAAGAGCAACTAGAGAAAAATTTTAATTTTTTGAAGGCAATTTCATGTTTCTTGGATGTCAAATTTGGAAGAAAATCATGTTTTAGCAAAAGGATCAACCCTAGAGTCGACCCCTAGATCATCCTCTTTTGAAATGGGCAGCTTGGCATATTTTCGACATGTTGTTTTTACATGGCTTCACAAAAGGGACGACTTATGGGAGGGTCGACTCCTGGGTCAACCTCTATTACATAGAAACTAAATAGAAACCTAAATTTTTGAGTGCTGTCTAAGTGCTGACACCTGAGTAAAAAGTATCGACCCCTGCAGAAAAAGTGTCGACCCCAAGCACGGGATAGGCCTAATAGCTAGTTTTCTACAGCTTTTCAAATGGTCATTTCTCCACTCTAATAGCTAGTTTAAGGCTTCCAACGGTTAAAGCTGATCCTCCAGCCATAATCAAGAGTTTTAAAGACTAAAAAAACATTTGGTAAGCATGATTAAGGAATTTTAAAGTAAAATCATTTTAGATTTAAGAGATTTTCATTGCACATGAAAAAGAGAGGAACTAAGCTTTGATTTTGGAGGGCATTCAAGAGTTTTCTTCCACAACATCTCAAGCAACCTCTCAGCATCATTTGAAGACAAGTGAAGCTTCAAAAGAGCATATATTCAGCCACTTCTTCGAACTTCAATAGAGTTCTTTTTTATTTTTATTTTTATATTGAATTTTTATATTTGTATCTTTATTTCTTTACAAGTTTCATTAGAAGAAGAAACTTGAGATATAGGCTGGTCCAAGCAGGTAATTGGATGATGTAAAGATTATGGTTAGTGCTCCTAGGTTAAAATCAATTGGATTGATAGCGAATCTGAAAAAGCTATCAATGTAGGATTATGGTTGGTGAGCCCGGTAAAACCAACTGGGTTTGTTTGTGATCCTGGGTTAAAATAAATGCACTGTAATCTGAGAATTATAGTAGAATTTTCAAGAAGAGCTTGGAGAGTAAACGTAGGTGTGGGGTTGCATCTAACCACTATAAAATTTTTGTGTGTTTGTATTATATTTTTGCTTTTCTTTCTTTCATTACTTGCTTTACATATTTGTGTTATCTAGTTGATTTTAATTTTACTACTACATTGCATATCCATCATAAATACTTAAATTCTATTAATTAGAAGCACATATTTACTTAGAGTTTAATTTGGCTAAAATTTTAAAAGAATCCAATTCATCGCCCCTCTTAGGTTGCTATCTCTAGGTAACAAGTGGTATCAAAGTAGGTGCTCTGTTATTAGTTATTGACCTAATCGTCAAAAGCTAAAGATCTTAGCAATTCAAAATGGAATCTTCTTTCAATGATGAACATTCTATAGGTAAATCCTCATTATTTGATGGCTAAAATTATACATATTGGAAAGCTAGGATAAAAATCTTCATTCAAGTGCATGACTATAATTTATGAAAAATTATAATCAATGGCCTACACACACCCAAAGCATCAATTCATGATAAAGAAATGATTCAAATAAATGCTAAAGCAATGAATTTACTTTATTACTCATTAGTCTTAAATATTTTTAATATAATTTTTTCATGTATTTCAGCAAATCAAATATGGAAGAAATTAGAAACTACTTTTAAGGGAGCAAATAAAAAAAATATATCAGGCTTCCAAGAAAAATGGAAACTTACCCAAACACATGCCTCATGGTGCATGAGGATGAAAAGAAGAAGAAAAGGAAGAAACAAAATATAAAAAAAATGCATTGATTAAGGGGAAGCAAGTTAAAGAAAAGCTAAATGAGAAAGAGAAAGGAAGTACTATAAATTTCTACTTCATGGCCAATGACGATGAGGTAAATATTAATAACTCTTTCAATTTTACTTTTGATGAATTATATGAAGCCTTCAATAATCTAATTGATGAACATAAAAAAGTAAGGCTGCAAAATAAAGAGCTTAGAAAATCTAACTTATCTTTGATTGAAAAGAAAAATAAAATTTTGAGTGAAAAAGAAGATCTATTAAAAAATATAGAAAATATGGTCAAAGAAAAGAATGATTACTTGGAATAAATTAAAATCCTAACTAAAGAAAATAAGAATGTAGTTAAATCTAAAATTTTTTTAGTTAAAATAAAAGAAAGATTTTCAAAATCTAAAAAATCTATGATTAAAGAAAATCTTAAGTTGAAAGAAGAAATTAATAAACTAAAATTTTCTGCAAAAGAAAAGAGTAAATCTAAAAAAACTCTTTCACAAGAAAATGTCAAACTAAAGAAAGACATTGAAAGCTTAAAGTCCATAATTTAAAAGTTTACAATTAGATCTCAAAAGCTTCAAGTTATATTAAACAATCGACGGGCTACATTTGAAAAAAATAAAATTAGCTATAGTTCATTAAGAAAATAAAAATTTATCAAAAATATATCTATAAAAGCTTCATTTGAAAATCCTTCAATCAAGTATTTTAAATGTAATAGAGTTGACCATAAAATTTTTGAATTTAATATTAAAAAAATGGCTAAAGTTCTATTAAATAAATTTGGATTCCAAAAGAAACTTTGAATACTAACTCCTACGGACCCAAGATGGCTTGGGTACCAAAAATTATAATGTAATCTTGCGTGTTTGCCAAGGATCCAATGAGTTTGAAAGAGGAAAATATCTTACTTGGATGCCTTGGATGTTAAAGATGATGGGTGATGATAGTTGGTATAATCTAAACTTTTCTCTCATCGTACCATTAATGATAACTAAATTTTTTATTGAATCCATTGATTAATATGAATGCATATAAAATTTATTGCTTGAAATATTTCTTACATATAGTTAATTGATTTTGATCCTTGCAATAAATATATACTATGATTTGAATATTTTGATTTTTAAATTAATATGCACTCCTCTATATATTATGTTATGATATGAATTAAAATTATCATAAAATTTAGCAAGATATTTTTAAGCCTCCCCAAATCAATTTTGCTATTGAGAAACTTAAATCAAAAAAAGATTAATTATCTATAAATCCTGATTGTAAAATATTAAAGTGAAACTAGTTTTTGATATTTCTCCATAAAATAATTAAATATTAAAAGTCTTTCAAAAAAAAAAATTGCATAAATTATGTACTTGAATATAAGACATTCAATAATAAAAGATGAAGTGCTTAAAGCATTAATTTGCATTGCATCATAGGTTGACCCCTAACGATTTCAAAACCTTCATAGTTGAAACAAAAAATATAAAGCCTACATCTAGATTTTTTCCTCTAGATACTTTTGATTATCTTAAACTAATTGACCAAATTTTTTATTCTAAAATTTGATTTGAATATTATCCTTGATTTCCAACTTGTTTGCATATCAATTTCTATCTAAATTGATAAAATTTTTCTTGAATTCAAACTCCTTGAACTATTGATCAAATTTTTTTTTTTAAAAAATGAGTATGTTTAATGATGTTATTTGTTTGATTTCTATGCTTGTTTAATTTATTCAATATGTGCTCATTTTATAAAACTAAGAAAAGATCTTAATGATTAATTAAATAAAAAAATGATGAAGAAAATTAAAAAGATTAATTTTTTTGGCATTGAAAATATCATTGAAATATTAAAGAAAAACTATTTTTAAAACTTAGAAATTATTTAATATTTTCTAAGAACAATGATGAAATGATTTGTTTTAGAATAACTAAAAATTTCTTAACTTGAATGATTTGCTAACAGCAATTCAAATTGATTTTTCTTTAATCTTTAAGTGGTATCAAACTTTTAAGAAAATTATTAATTGATCTAAATTTTAGTTCTATTGACATCATGAGAACTTCTAAGCAAATTGTCTTTGATTCAAAATTATTGTTTGATATGAGTTTTAGTTTAATTGGTATCATAATTTATATCAAAAAGTCTATTTCTACCTTGAATTCCATCGCATAGCTTATTTGATATCATTTGAGATAAAATCAAGAATTTCATACCTTTTCTAAACTTGATTAAATTATATTTCTTAAGAAAAAAGATCTAAATTTAAACAAAATATCACTCTATGATTTATTTTGTATGATTTGTTGATATCAATTCAAATTAACTTATCAAGATAATTTGATCAAAATTTTAATTGATTCATCCTTTTTGATCAAAAACATCAATGACTGATATCAAAATAGATCATTATTATCTTGTATTCTATTGCTTTATCTTTGACAAAAAGAAGAAAATATCCTTGAGTATAATCTAATTTACATTCATATATTTTTGATATTATACCTTGAATAAATTATAAGATTGTTATCTTTATGCTTCAAATTGATTGATACTATTAAGAAAAAAAGTGATATTTCTTTTAAAAAAATTCTTATGATATATCCAAATTCTTAATTTTGAAAGGATCTATATATGTTGGACTTATAAAGTTCAGAGAAACAAACAAAAAAAACTTCTTTCAAATGGTATAAACAAATAATTTCTCAAAAACTTATCATAATTGTTATTCTACTTTATATCAAATAGTCTATTTTTGTCTTGAATTCTATTGCATTATCATTTGGCAAAAGAGAAGTATGCTATGTCTCAAATATGAATTATCATGATCATATTCTTGCTATTATATTATTTAAGATAAATTCTTGTGATATATTTTTGAATGATCTGCTTTAGTATTAAAAAGAGAAAAGTATTTTCAAGACTATATTATTCAAAATTTTTGAAGTCTAGAGTTTTCTTAATTAAAATTCAAAAGTATGTATGCATTTATATTTTTGAGAAATGGAAGAACTCTTGATCTGAATTTGAAAGTAAAATCCATAATATATTTTTTATAAAAAGAATAGAAAATATTAAAGAAGATATAATTTTTTAATTAAAAATATACTTAAATTTAAAATCTTAATTTAAAAGTTAAATAATCTAAATTTTTAAATTTGCCAGTAGTTAAGTTCATATTAAATATGCTCAATTTAAAAGATAGGGAGAGAACATAAATTTTTTACTCTTAAATGGCTTCTTGATTAAAAATATCTTGATATAAAGAGAAGAATTTATAAGATGAATTGATCACTAAATTAGCATTAATTAAAGTTTAATATGGTACCAAATTAAAGATACTTAACTTGAAATAAAAGGAAGAGTAACAAAAATTGTAAAGCTTAAGTATGCAAATTTTGAAGAAAACAAAGAGAAGATAATGCTAAAGAATGAATATGTAAATTTTAATTTGATAATCTTAATTTAAAATATGCTTATTTTGAAATAAAGAGGGAGAGAAAGATGAAAAATAAATTAATCTAGCTATTAGTATGAAAAGTAGGGAGAGAGATATTTTCTAATTTGATTTGATTGAAAATACTAATAAATTTGTGATATTAAATTCTCAATCAATTACCTTATTTTGATCTTTATTATATTAATTTTAAACTTTCAATCAAATGCTTTATAGTCTTTTCAATTTATGCATTCATGTATTTATTCAATTTGATTTATTTGATTTAAAATAGTTTAAGATAAACAAATTATTCATTAATAATTAAAAATTACTTAAAGTGATATCATTAATATGTCAATTTCATATTTTGATTTGTATGATTATTCTTGATAATTGATTGAAGTTAAATTAATTTAAAAATATATTATTACTCCAAGAAATAAATTATTAAACTTAATTTTGAAACTCATTTGAAAATTCAAATTTGATATTAAATTTTTTATGCGCAATGCACAATCCTTATGATTTATCTGTATTGAATCAATTTTTACTCAAAATAATAAATTTGAAAATATGACTATGCTTTGCTTTGATACTATTTATTTTACTTTGCTCGATATATTTTCGATACATATCTTTTTTAAACTTAATTGACTAAAATTTCTTAAGAAAAGAAAAGATTGAATATTAAAGTGCATATTATGCTTGATTTCATGGTTAAATCTTTTTAAAAGTTCTATTCGTCTTAAAGCTTAAAAGTACATATATGAAAATCTGATTGAAAAATCATATTCATTCAAAAAGGGGGAGAACCTTTAATATTTGACTTCAAGCTAATTTTTGAAAAGAAAAAAATATTTCTTTAAAGGAGAGGGGATTAATTTAAATTTACGTTCTCAATTGGATACATCTCTAAATTGATACAATTCTTATATCTTATTGATTTTGATTATAATTTTTTATCCTTTCTATGAGCCTTTTGATGTTGTTAAAAAGAGGATGAGGTATATTGAGTATATGCTTAAAGAATTAATGCTTAAGAAACTCAATGAATTTCATGAAGTGCAACCTTAATACTCATTGATATAAATTATATGAAACATTATGTGGAGCTTTTATGAAGTATGCATTTATATTTGTATACATTCTTACTTCATATTTTATACTAACCAATTAGTTGAAAAATATTAATTTTATTTTTGTGCATATACTCAAAGTTTTGTCACCATAAAAAGGGAAGAGATTATTGATCCACTGATTGATTTTAATGATTCCAAAATATTGAGTATAAATGATACTAATCATGTGTTTCAAGATTGTATAGAGATCTTTTCAGGTGTTCAAATTGAAGAAATTAATGCAAGAAAAGATCTTCACAAAAATCACCAAGTCAAGAGCTTCAAGAAAATTGAATTGATAATGATCCTTGAAGAAAGGCAAAATCATAATTTTATCATGTTAGAAGAAAATATTTTTTGAAAGCCTCAAGAGCAACTAGAGAAAAATTATGATCTTTTGGAGGTAATTTCATATTTTTTGGATGTCAAATTTGGAAGAAAATCAAGTTTTAGTAAAAGGATCAATCCAAGGATTGACCCCTAAGTCATCCCCTTTTGAAATGGGTAGCTCGCCATGTTTTTGGCACATTATTTTTACATGGCTTCACAAAAGGATCGACCCATGGGTCAACCCCTAGTGAAAGGATCGACCTCTGAGTTGACCTCTCTTGTATAGAAACTGAATAAAAAACTAAATTTTTTAGTGCTGTCCAAGTGCTGACATGTGAGAAAAAAGTATTGATACCTGAGAAAAAAGTATCGACACCTGAGCAAAAAGTATTGACCCCTATAGAAAAGTGTCAACCCCAAGCACGGGACAGGCCTAATGGCTAATTTTTTACAACTTTTCAAACATCCATTTCTCCACTCCAACAGCTAGTTCAAGGCTTCCAATGGTTAGAACTGATCCTCTAGCCATCATCAAGAGTATTAAAGACTAAAGAAATATTTAGAAAGCAAGATTAGAGATTTTAAAATAAAATTATTTTGGATTTAAGTGGTTTTCATTTCACATCAAAAAGAGAGAAAAAAAGAGGAACTAAGCTTTGATTTCGAAGGGTATTCAAGAGTTATCTTTCACAATATCTCAAGCAATCTCTCAACATCATTTGAAGACAAGTGAAGAGCACATATTCAGCCACTTCTTCGAGCTTCAAAAGAATTTTTTTTTATTTTTGTTTTTATCCTAAATTTTTATATTTGTATCTTTGTTTCTTTACAAGTTTCTTTGGAGGAAGAAACTTGGGGTATATGCTGATCCAAGCCAGTAATTGGATGGTGTAATGATTGTGGTTGGTGCTCCTATGTTAAAATCAACTGGATTGATAGTGAACCTGAGAAAACTATCGATGTAGGGTTATGGTTGGTGAGCTCGGCAAAACCAATTGAGTTTGTTGGTGATCATGGGTTAAAATAAATGCACTATAATCCAAAAATTATAACAAAATTTTCAAGAAGAGCTTGGAGAGTGAATGTAGATGTAGGGTTGCACCGAATCACTATAAAATTTTTATGTATTTATATTATGTTTTTGCTTTCCTTGCCTTTGTTACTTGCTTTACATATTTGTGTTATCTAGTTGATTTTAATTTTACTACTACATTATATATCCACCACAAACACTCAAGTTCTATTAATTAGAAGCATATATTTATTTAGAGTTTAATTTAGCTAAAATTTTAAAAGAACTCAATTCATCCCCTCTCTTAGGTTGCTACCTCTAGGCAACAACTGATATCAGAGTAGGTGCTCTATTATTAGTTTTTGACTTAATCATCAATAGCTAAAGATCTTAGCAATCCAAAATGGAATCTTCTTTTAATGATGGACATTCTATAGATAGTCCTCCATTGTTTGATGGCTCAAATTATACTTATTGGAAAGCAAGGATAAAAATCTTCATTCAAGCATATGACTATAATTTATGAAAAATTATAAACAATGGCCTACACCCAATGCATCGATTCATGATAAAGAAATAATTCAAATGAATGCTAAAGCAATAAATTTATTTTATTGTTCATTAGACATAAATATTTTTAATACAATTTTTTCATGTACTTTCGTGAATCAAATATGGATGTAATTAGAAACTACTTCTGAGGGAGCAAATTAAAGAGAAATATCAAGCTCATAAGAAGAAAAAAACTCATCCCAACTCATGCCTTATGGTGCATGAGGATAAAAAGAAGAAGAAAAGAAAGAAACAAAACAAAAAGAAAGCATTGGTTAAGGGGGAGCAAGTTAAAGAAAAGCTAAATGAGAAAGAGGAAGAAAGTACTATAAATTCCTACCCATGGCTAATGATGATGAGGTAAAAATTAATAACTCTTCCAATTTTACTTTTGATAAATTATATAAAGCCTTCAGTGATCTAATTGATGAACATAAAAAAGTAAGGCTGCAAAATAAAAAGCTTAGAAAATCTAACTTATTTTTGACTGAAGAGAAAAATAAAATTTTAAGTGAAAAAAAGATCTATTAAGAAATATAGAAAATATGAAAAAAAAATGAAGATTTCTTGGAACAAATTAAAATCCTAACTAACAAAAATGAGAATATAGTTAAATCTAAAATTTTTTTAGTTAAAGAAAAAGAAAGATTTTCAAAATCTGAAAAATCTATGATTGAATAAAATCTTAAGTTGAAAGAAAAACTTAATAAACAAAAATTTTCTATTAAAAAAAAGAGTAAATCTTAAAAATATCTTTTAGAAAAAATAGCAAACTAAAGAAAGAGATTGAAAGCATGATGTCCATAATTGTAAAGTTTACAATTGGATCTCAAAAGCTTCAAGTTATATTAAACAATCAAAGGGCTGCATTTGATAAAAATAAAATTAGCTATAATTCATTAAGAAATTAAAAATTTATCAAAAATATGTCTAAAAAAGCTTTATTTAAAAATTTTTCAGTTAAATGTTTTAAATGTAATAAAGTTGACCACAAAATTTTTGAATGTAGTATTAAAAGAAATGGCCAAACTTCTATTAAATAAATTTGGACTCCAAAAGGAACCTTGAATACTAACTCCTATGGATCCAAGATGGTTTGGCTACCAAAAGTTATAAAGTAATCTTGCAGGTTTGCCTAGGATCCAATGAGTTTGAAAGAGAAAAATATCTTTACTTGGATACCTTGGATGTCAAAGATGATGGATGATGATTATTGGTATAATCTAAACTTTTCTCACATCATACCATCAATGATTATTAAATTTTTTATTGAATCTATTGATTAATATGCATGCATATAAAATTTCTTGCTTAAAATATTTCTTATATATAATTGATTGATTTTGATGCTTGCAATAAATATATACTATGATCTGAATATTTTGATTTTTAAATTAGTATTCTCTCCTCTATATATTATGCTATGATATGAATTGAAATTATCTTAAAATTTAGCATGATATTTTTAAGCCTCCTCATATCAATTATTCTATTAAGAAACTTAAATTAAAAGAAGTTTAATTACCTATAAATCCATTTGATTGCAAAATATTAAAGTGAAATTAGTTTTTGACATTTCTCCACAAAATGTTTAAATATTAAAAGTCTTCCAAAAAAAAAAGTTTTGCATGACTTAAGAACATGAATATAAGACATTCAATAATAAAAGATCAAGTGCTTAAAGTATTAATTTGCATTATATTATAGGTTGAACCCTAATGATTTCAAAACATTCATAGTTGAAATAAAACATATAGAGCCTACATCTAGATATTTTGCTCTTGATACTTTTGATTATCTTAATCCAATTGATCAAATTTTTTATTCTAAAATTTGATTTGAATATTATCTTTGATTCCCAACTTGTTTGCATATCAATTTCTATCTAAATTGATCAAATTTTTCTTGAATTGAAACTCCTTGAATTATTGATCCAATTTTTTTTAAAAAAAATATGAGTATGTTTGATGATGTTATTTGTTTGATTTCTATGCTTATTTAATTGATTCAATATGTGCTCATTTATAAATCAAAGAAAAGATATTAATGATTAATTAAATTAAAAAAATCATGAGAGAAAATTTAAAAAATTAAAATTTCTAGCATAGAAAATATCATTGAAATATTAAAGATAAATTATTTTTAAAATTTAAAAATTATTTATTATTTTTTAAAAAAGGATGAAATGATTTGTTTTGGAATAACTAAAAATCTCTTAACTTGAATGATTTGCTAATAGCAATTCAAATTAATTTTTCTTCAATCTTTAAGTGGTATCAAACTTTTAAGAAAATTATTAATTAATCTAAATTTTAGTTCTAGCTATAGACATTGACCAGTCTTGGGTGCCATCTAAGGATGAATTAGTGGGACTTTCATCTGATTAGATTTGATGATATCATCCCATCAATCAAATTTAGATTTGATCGCATGAAGCTGTTAGATATATGTGCCCTAGAAGCCAGAATTGGCTGACACTTGTAATACACTTCTAGGGGCAAAATTATAATTTTCACTAAAATCAATAAATGGGTTATTTTCTATCACATATGTGTATTTAGTGTTTGTGATACATCCTTTGAGTTAATGATAATGATAATTCATATTTTCAAGAGTTGAAAATTTAAGACATGAATAATCATTATTAACTCATAAATTGCTCCTGACCATAGGATCATCACGAGGATGGTGATTGATCTGGAAGGTTGGTGTACAATCGCTTCTCTTTAGTAGATGAGTCTTGAGTCTACGGTGTGGAGACACCAGAGCGAGAGTATAGGTACTCATTAGAGAACGAGGGCACTGAGCGTGACCACCTCGAGTAGTCATTAGGGAGTCTACCTTCTCGTCAATGACTGACTCGATGCTGCAGTAGTGTGTCTGGTTCTTTGACCTGAGATGCATCGGCAGTTCACCTTGAGGGTGTTATAGTTTGACTACACCATTACTCGGTCTCCTAGCCATATGGAACCCTGAGGTGTATGTTGGCTATAGACATGTTCATTGTAGGAACTGGATTGCATCAAGATGGAATCTATCTACCTCGGTGGTAGAGGAGTAGCCCTATGATGATCATGAGAATCAAGTCCAGAAATCCATGGCCATGGTAGAGTGAAATAATAGAAAGAGTTTCTATTTAGATTTTCACATTGGACTCGAATCGAATGATTACATCATATGACAGAGACTAGGGTTTGACGAGTTCACCTTAACCCTAATCTGATCGGGGCTCAAGATAGAAGAACTTAATCACACAGGTAGCTGCACCAAGAGGTTCGCATTCAGCTCTGATGGGTTGCCACCATATACTGCTAGGTGTCACTGGTGGATTTTGGGAGCAATTAGAATGATTTAGATGATCGATCATTCTAGCTGTTCGAATCAGAAGAGTTCTGATCCATCGAAAGGAGTTTCGATGATGTCGATGATAGAGATCATGACATATCCCATTACCATACAGAACTGAACCTAACTGGGTCACACAAACAAGGGTTTGAATCTGGTGATCATCAATTGAACTGATCTAGTTCAATTGATCTGAATGAGATTCAATTAGGTTCAAGAAAATCGTGCTAGCACTCGATTGAACCTAACGTTCTTCTTTTACTATCATAAATAAGTTGTCCTGACTGAGCCAAAGGAGTTTGTGCTAAATTAGAGGCCTTCATATGGTCTGACTGGAGGTTGTCCAAGTCAGAAAAGGTTGTCTTATTTTGTAAGACATACCTACCATTTTTGGTCACCTGCCATTTCTTGTTCTTTGACTTTGGTCAAAAGTCTACCTTTGACTGGTCAAACGTTGACCATTGACACTTTGACTTTTGACCACATGTCATGCACCTATTGGAGAGCTGGTGGGGGCCTGTCCCCCTGCCAGAACCTGGCAAGGAGAAGGGCGCACGCCACCCTAGGCGTGTGCCCAAGTTGGAGGCGCCTAGGAGTCCTTGTTGGACAAGGACTCCATCTCCTTTTTGGATTCCAATTAGAGTTCTTCTAAGAACCAACTTTGACTGGTCTTAGGCACCCTCTAAGGAGGAATCCAGGGGACTCTATTCCCACCAATCAGATTTAGATCTGATTTCACAAAGGGTTGTGATTGGTTGGGAGGAAGAGGAGTTGGATCACGCTTAGTCTATAAATAAGACCCTGCGCCCAACTCAAATTCTAAGAAGCAATTCAATTGAGAAACCCCACGCCCCAAGGCTGCCTCTCCCCTCCTTCTCCATGCCATAGTCTCTTCTCCCCTTGCTCTCCACGTCCAAAAGGAGTTTTGGACCTTGGTTGGTGCGATTCAGATCAAAAGAAAGGCGATCAAAAGCTAAGAAGGCTGCGCTGCTGCAAAGGACGACTGCTGATCTTCAAAAGAGTTTTGAAGATCCTCCAGATCAGATCCAGATCTGATTTTTGGAGGTGTGATAGAGAAGAAGAGGATCTCCAGATCCAACCCGAGTGGATACCGGTAGAGGCCAGGCGCTTGCGTGGCTAAGATCCAGAACCTTCCGCTGCAAACAGGATCATCAACAGGGTAATAGGATTACCCAGATCAGGTAAATTAAATTTGATTTAATTTATCTTTTAATTTTATTTTATTAAAATAATAAGAATCAGATCTGAAGCATATCAAGATCTGATTGAGATCAAGAGAAAAAATTTTTGAAATATATCTCTTGATCTGATCAGATCTGAACGAACCTGGACCGGGAAAATCAGGATTTCCCTTCAACTGGTATCAGAGCCATGGTTCTAAAATTGTTTTAGATCTGATTTTAAATTTATTTTAATTAGAAAATAATTGATTTCAGATGTCACATGAGATGTGATCAGATCTGAAATCAGAAAAAAAAAAAATTAAAATTAAATAATTTGGATCTAAGATTAGAAGATATGCATGACTAGTTCTAGAATAGAATAGTTCTATAGAATAGTTCTTGCATGTTTTTGATTTAATCTGATTAAATCATATTTTAGATCTTTTATTTACTATTTTTTCTGATATTATAAGTGTTATAATAACATCTAAAAAATAGCAAATAAAAATTATTTAATTTTTGAATATCATATGAGATATGATTGATGCATGTCTAGACTAGTTGTAGAATAGTTCTACATAATTATCTAGATTAGAATTTATTTTGATTAGATCAATTTAAATCTAATTTTTTAGATTATTATGAGATAATTTAGATCTGAAAAATATGCATGATTATGATACATGAGATGTATGCAAAATATGCCATGATTAGATCTAATTTGTATATGAGATATATGATATAGATCTGATAACTGTTTTTTGTAGTATTGAATGTTCCTGATTAAGGCGTTCCTCTTGGCCGTCCGGTCATAAGAACGAAGAAGGGTTTAAAGGCCCTCTCTTCCCATTCGATGGGGTGTTCTTATGATGTGTAGGGGTGCTGCGTGTTCGTCCTTAATCAGAAACCCAAAACTTACTTTCTGCAAAACCCTAGATCCTGAAACCCTAGGATTTATTGTGCATATTTTGTTTATGAACCCTAACTTAATTAAGAATTAAGTTTATGGAAATATTAATTAGGTCTAAAATTGAGAATTTCAGATCTAAGACATATTCATAATACTGGGTTCGGGCTTGGGGTAGCTCAATTAGGTCTAAGCGGTTGATCAAACCGAATCAAGAGTTGGTTAGATGGGATCAACAATGCTTAAATTGACCAGCCTAATAGGATTAAGTCTGGGTCAAGATCGAGTCACGATCAAGCAAGACCTAATTAGGCTCAGAGGTTAGAGTCTGGATTGTAGGCTAACCCAATTGGTTCTGACTCAACAATTTGGTGTCTAAGGTAAGTTTGGCACAGACGACCGACTGGTTTTTAATTGGAAGCTACTCGACCTGAATGCATTCTTGTACGAGTTAATGGCATATTCCTTCCACCGGTCTCACTTACCTGGCCATATCTGTTGACACAGTTCTGATCTGAGGTGGTCAATAATCCGAGCTAACCCATGCCACTAGGTTAGTCATAATTGTTATGACTAAGCCAAGTCTAGTTTAATGAGACCTGAATCAATTCTCCCTAAGAAAAGATTAAGTCTGAGGTCTTCCACCATTGTAGATGTGCGGGCCCTTCCCGGGGTTGATTGTTCTCGGCTGGATACAGTGGCTCAGTTGCACCGGAAGATGCAACCATGTCTATTAGGCATTGGATGCTATGGGCTGGAGGATGAGTTGGGCTCAATATTCCGGATACGGTGAGAGACTCAATTAGGAACCCAGTCTATGCAAATGGTGGGTCTGACTTAACTAAGGAGTGGATCAATATTCCGGATACGGTGAGATTCATGAATTAGAGACCAAGTTTGGGTGCACCATGATTAGAGAATCATTGAACAAGAGTTGTTCACTCATTGGCTAACCCATCACCAATAACTGTTAGGTGAGGTGATGAGTCAGTTGGTGAGACCGCACCACCCACTAGAAATCATTAATCGTGGAGATTTTCGCATCTCTACAGAGGGAGTGTAGGGATCCGAGAAAATAGTGGGAGCTAATTTGTTTAAAAATAAAATCCCTAAACAAATTGGTCAAGTCAAAATTACAGTATCTAACTAGAATCTTTGACTCTCTACAGGAAAATGTCTGCGTCCAACCCATTGGCACGTATCCTGGACACACATAGACTGACTGGACCCAATTATAAAGATTGGCTCAGGAACTACAAAATTATTTTTGGGTTCCGAGAAGTTAACCCATGTTTTGGACCAGGACCCTCCCACCTTACCAGCCCGTCCATCTGTTGAACAGAGAGCGTCTCTGGAAAAATGGATTGACGAAGATAATAAGGCCAGATATTACATGTTGGGCTCGATGTCTGATGAGCTCCAGCGCCAACATGAAGATATCGGGACTGCTCGCCAAATGTTGGCTCACCTGCAGGAGATGTTTGGTGAACAGAGTCGCGCAGCCAAATATCAAGTCACGAAATGACTTTTTAAGGCTAAGATGCGTGATGGGCAGTCAGTCCAAGATCACTGTCTGACAATGATCAAGGACATGGAAGAGCTTGAGAAGCTCGGTGTGAAGTTGGACTTGGACCTGCAGAACGATATTATTCTGCAATCCTTGACTGATGCATATGGGCAATTCATCATGAATTACCACATGCATAAACTTCAGAATTCCTTGGCCGAGTTAATGAATATGCTGGTTACCGCTGAGCTTTCTATGAAAGGTTCTAAAGGCTCAGTTCTTGCTATGGAACGGACTTCTTCCAAAAGAAAGTCTTATGGAAAGAAAAAGAAGTCTGTGAAAAAGCAAAAGGTGGAAGGATCAAAGAAGAAGAAGGCAGAACCGAAGAAAAAGGCCGATGTCAAAGGAAAGTTTTCCATTGCAACAGCGACGGCCATTGGAAGCGGAACTGCCCTACTTACCTGGCCACCCTGAAGAACAAGAAGGAAGGTCCTTCTGGAGGTATGCTCGTTATTGAGTCTAACCTTACGGTTTCTTCTGCATCCAGTTGGGTGCTTGACTCTGGTTCTAGTGCTCATCTGTGCACTTCTATGCAGGGTCTTGAGGATAGCAGGAGGCTGAGGGATGGAGACATGATCCTACGCATCGGTAATGGAGCAAGAGTTGCTGCAGTAGCCGTGGGAACATACCCTCTTCGATTACCATCTGGTTTAGACTTAGTTTTGAAAGACTGTTATTATGTGCCTGCAGCTAGCAGGAATTTGATTTCTGTTTCATGCTTAGCACAAGAAGGTTATGTGATCACCTTCTTTAAGGACCATTGTAACATTCTTTATGAAAGAAATAAAATTGCAAATGGTTTCCTTATTAATGGTCTTTATCAGCTACATATTGATGTACCTATTCTAACTATCGAGCAAAACGTGAATGCCAAACGACCTAGGGATAGTCCAAACGACAGATATCTATGGCACCTGAGATTAGGTCATATAGCAGAAGATAGGATCAACAAATTGGAGAAAAATGGGCTATTGAGTCCATTGACTTTTGAGTCATATCCAACTTGTGAATCTTGTCTTCAAGGCAAAATGACTAAACTCCCTTTTGTTGGACATGGGGAGAGGGCCACAGATCTCCTTGCCCTAGTACATACTGATGTGTGCGGCCCATTTGATGTGCCGGCTAGAGGCAATTTTGTCTACTTCATTACCTTTACCGATGATCTGTCTAGGTATGGGTATGTGTATCTTATGAGACACAAGTCTGAAGCTTTTGAAAAGTTCAAAGAATTCAGACATGAAGTAGAAAAACAAACTGGAAAAACCCATTAAGGTTCTTCGATCAGATCGAGGAGGTGAATACCTTAGCCGGGAATTCCTAGACTATCTCAAGGAAAAATGGCATAGTCTCTCAATGGACTCCACCAGGAACACCTCAACTCAACGGGGTTTCAGAACGGAGAAATCGGACTCTATTGGATATGGTTCGATCCATGATGAGCTTCACAGACCTCCCTGATTTTCTTTGGGGACACTCATTGTTAACTTCAATCTTATCTACTGAATAGGGTTCCCTCTAAAACCGTTCCTACCACACCGTATGAGATATGGCACGGTAAGAAACCAAGTCTGAGTCATCTCAGAATTTGGGGTTGTCCGGCTCATGTCAAAAGACAACAAGCGGACAAGTTAGAGTTTAGGTCCTTTAGAGCTCGATTCATAGGATATCCTAAAGAGTCATTAGGATACTATTTCTACATTCCAGAAGACCACAATGTGATTGTGAGTCGACATGCCATCTTTCTTGAAAAATAGTTTATTCAAGATAGCGGCATTGGAAAACAGATCAAGCTTGATGAGAAAGTCTCACAAGTAGAACGAGCTAAGGACCAAGTTGGAACCAAATCAGGTTGAGCCAATAAGAACACTACCTCCTCCACCTCGTAGATCGGAAAGAGTTTTCCGTCCCCCTGAAAGATACTTAGGTATTATTTCAGAGGAAGTAGAGGAAAATGTTCCTCGTAGGTAATGGTGCTCATGGTGATGATCCCAAAACCTACAACGAGGCGATATCAGATATCGACTCCGAGAAATGGCTAGAGGCAATGCAGTCAGAAATTGACTCGATGCACTCAAACCAAGTCTGGACCTTGGTAGATCCACCAGAAGGTATAGTACCTATTGGGTGTAAATGGATCTTCAAGAGAAAGATTGGTGCAGATGGGAATGTGGAGACATTCAAGGCTAGACTAGTGGCAAAAGGTTATAGTCAACGCGAAGGCATTGACTATCAGGATACCTTTTCCCCAGTAGGCTATGCTAAAATCCATCCGCACATTGCTTGCCGTTGCAGCCTATTTCGATTATGAAATATGGCAAATGGACGTGAAAATGGCATTCTTAAATGGATATCTTGAGGAAGATATCTATATGGAACAGCCGCTAGGTTTCACATCCAGTGATACTGATCACAAGGTTTGCAAGCTGCAAAGGTCCATATATGGACTTAAGCAAGCATCTCGGAGCTGGAACACTCATTTCAATGATGTGATCAAAAATTTGGTTTCATCAAAAATGAAGAGGAACCATGTGTTTTCAAAAAGGTCAGTGGGAGCGCTGTTGTCTTCCTCGTATTGTACGTGGATGACATCCTCCTTATTGGGAATGATATTCCCATGTTGACATCAGTCAAAATATGGTTGTCCAAGGAATTCTCCATGAAAGACCTAGGTGAAGCATCCTTTATTCTAGGAATTAAGGTCTATAGGGATAGACCGAATAGGATGCTAGGACTTTCACAGAAGATGTACATAGAGGAAGTACTAAAGAGGTTTAGTATGGAAAACTCTAAGAGGGGATTAATACCCTTCAGACATGGTATTCATCTTTCCAAGAAGATGTGCCCTAGCACACCTGAGGAAATAGAACGCATGAGCAAGATCCCTTATGCTTCTGCAATAGGGAGCCTCATGTATGCCATGCTATGTACACGACCTGATATAGCCCATGCTGTGAGTGTCACAAGCAGATATCAGTCAAATCCAGGTGAAGAACACTGGACTTCTGTGAAATGTATCCTTAAGTACTTGAGAAGAACTAAGGATATGATGTTGGTCTTTGGTAATGGAGAACTCCAAGTCCAGGGATACACAGACTCGGATTTCATGTCCGATATAGATGATCGAAAGTCGACATCTGGGAGTCTGTTTGTGTGCAATGGTGGTGCTGTCAGCTGGAAGAGTTCCAAGCAAACGGTGATAGCAGATTCCACCATGGAAGCAGAATATATCGCTGCATCAGAGGCTGCAAAGGAAGCATTCTGGTACAAGAAGTTTGCTGCAGAAATTGGAGTAATGCCATCAGATGCCATTCCTCTATACTGCGACAACAATGGCGCCATAGCCCTTGCTAAGGAGCCGAGGTCTCACCAAAAATCCAAGCACATTGAGCGGCGATACCACCTCATCCGCGATTACCTCGAGAAGGGTTACGTCGAGGTCAAGAGAGTCAACTCCACAGATAATGTGGCAGACCCACTTACAAAGCCGTTGGGCCAGCAGAAGATCGAAGCCCACCTTGAGAAGATGGGACTTAGACTTGTAGCCAATTGGCTTTAGGACAAGTGGGAGATTGTTAGATATATGTGCCCTAGAAGCCAGAATTGGCTGACACTTGTAATACACTTCTAGGGGCAAAATTATAATTTTGACTATAATCAATAAAATGGGTTATTTTCTATCACATATGTGTATTTAGTGTCTGTGATACATCCTTTGAGTTAATGGTAATGATAATTCATATTTTCAAGAGTTGAAAATTTAAGACATGAATAATCATTATTAACTCATAAAATGCTCCCGACCATAGGATCATCACGAGGATGGTGATTGATCCGGAAGGTTGGTGTACAATCGCTTCTCTTTAGTAGATGAGTCTTGAGTCTACGGTGTGGAGACACCAGAGCGAGAGTACAGGTACTCGTTAGAGAACGAGGGCACTGAGCGTGACCACCTCGAGTAGTCATTAGGGAAGTCTACCTTCTCGTCAATGACTGACTCGATGCTGCAGTAGTGTGTCTGGTTCTTTGACCTGAGGTGCATCGGCAGTTCACCTTGAGGGTGTTATAGTTTGACTACACCATTACTCGGTCTCCTAGCCATATGGAACCCTGAGGTGTATGTTGGCTATAGCATGTTCATTGTAGGAACTGGATTGCATCAAGATGGAATCTATCTACCTCGGTGGTAGAGGAGCAGCCCTATGATGATCATGAGAATCAAGTCCAGAAGCCCATGGCCATGGCAGAGTGAAATAATAGAAAGAGTTTCTATTTAGATTTTCACATCGGACTCGAATCGAATGATTACATCATATGACAGAGACTAGGGTTTGACGAGTTCACCTTAACCCTAATCTGATCGGGGCTCAAGATAGAAGAACTTAATCACACAGGTAGCTGCACCAAGAGGTTCGCATTCAGCTCTGATGGGTTGCCACCATATACTGCTAGGTGTCACTGGTGGATTTTGGGAGCAATTAGAATGATTTAGATGATCGATCATTCTAGCTGTTCGAATCAGAAGAGTTCTGATCCATCGAAAGGAGTTTCGATGATGTCGATGATAGAGATCATGACATATCCCATTACCATACAGAACTGAACCTAACTGGGTCACACAAACAAGGGTTTGAATCTGGTGATCATCAATTGAACTCATCTAGTTCAATTGATCTGAATGAGATTCAATTAGGTTCAAGAAAATCGTGCTAGCACTCGATTGAACCTAACGTTCTTCTTTTACTATCATAAATAAGTTGTCCTGACTGAGCCAAAGGAGTTTGTGCTCAATCAGAGGCCTTCATATGGTCTGACTGGAGGTTGTCCAAGTCAGAAAAGGTTGTCTTATTTTGTAAGACATTACCTGCCATTTTTGGTCACCTGCCATTTCTTGTTCTTTGACTTTGGTCAAAAGTCTACCTTTGACTGGTCAAATGTTGACCATTGACACTTTGACTTTTGTCCACATGTCATGCACCTATTGGAGAGCTGGTGGGGGCCTGTGTCCCCCTGCCAGAACCTGGCAAGGAGAAGGGCGCACGCCACCCTAGGCATGTGCCCAAGTTGGAGGCGCCTAGGAGTCCTTGTTGGACAAGGACTCCATCTCCTTTTTGGATTCCAATTAGAGTTCTTCTAAGAACCAACTTTGACTGGTCTTAGGCACCCTCTAAGGAGGAATCCAGGGGACTCTATTCCCACCAATCAGATTTAGATCTGATTTCACAAAGGGTTGTGATTGGTTGGGAAGAAGAGGAGTTGGATCACGCTTAGTCTATAAATAAGACCCTGCGCCCAACTCAGATTCTAAGAAGCAATTCAATTGAGAAACCCCATGCCCCAAGGCTGCCTCTCCCCTCCTCCATGCCAAGTCTCTTCTCCCCCTTGCTCTCCACGTCCAAAAGGAGTTTTGGACCTTTGGTTGGTGCGATTCAGATCAAAGAAAAGGCGATCAAAAGCTAAGAAGGCTGCGCTGCTGCAAAGGACGACTGCTGATCTTCAAAAGAGTTTTGAAGATCCTCCAGATCAGATCCAGATCTGAATTTTTTGGAGATGTGATAGAGAAGAAGAGGATCTCCAGATCCAACTCGAGTGGATACCGGTAGAGTCCAGGCGCTTGCATGGCTAAGATCCAGAATCTTCCGCTGCAAATAGGATCATCAGCAGGATAATAGGATTACTCAGATCAGGTAAATTAAATTTGATTTAATTTATCTTTTTAATTTTATTTTATTAAAATAATAAGAATCAGATCTGAAACATATCAAGATCTGATTGGAATCAAGAGAAAAAATTTTGAAATATATCTCTTGATCTGATCAGATCTGAACGAACCTGGACTGGGAAATCAGGATTTCTCTTCAGAAGCAATGTAATTGGCCGAGATGATGTGGCACTACATGACGCAGCAGGATCTATATAAACCCTATCTGCGCCATACTTTTATAAAGTTCCCTTTTAGCCACCCCACAAGGCTACCCCTCTCCCTCCTCCATGCCATCTTCTGATCCTCTCTCTCCTCTCCACGCCCAAGGAAAGTTGGGCTTTAGTTTGGTGCGATCTAGACAAGAAAAGATTGACGAAAAAGGAAGAAGGCAACACTACTACGAGATGACTGCTGATCCTCAGAAGAAGTTTTGAAGATCTTCCAAATCAAAACCAGATTCAATTTTAGAGAAGTGATAAAGAAGAAGAAGATCTCCAGATCTAGTCCGAGTGAATATCGGTAGAGGCCAAGCGCTTGCATGGCTAGATCCAGAATTTCAGGCAATCAACAGGATCATCAATGGGTAATTAGATTACCCAATATCAAGATATAAATTAAATTAGATTTAATTTAATTTATTTTATTTATTAGATATATAAAAATTAGATCTAAAATATCTTAGATCTAATCTAAATATATGAAAAAATTTTTTGAAATATCTCTCTTGATCGGATCAGTTCCAAACGAACCTGATCCGAGAAATCAGAATTTTTCGTTCAACTGGTATCAGAGCCAGGTTATCTAAATTATTTAGATCTAATTTTTTTTATTTTTGATCTAAAAATTAAGTGATTTTAGATGTCACATGAGATGTTATTAGATCTGAAATTAAAAAAATTAAAATTAAATAGTATAAATCTAAGTTCTATAATATGCATGACTAGTTGCAAAATAGAATAGTTCTATACGTAGTCTTGCATAATCATAATTTATTTTGATTAAATTATGATTTTAGATCTATTTGTTTTCTATTTTTTGATGATTAAAAATATTATAGTAAGATCTAAAAAATAAGAAATAAAATTATTTAATTTTTAGATCATATGAGATATGATGAATGCATGATTAGACTAGTTGTAGAATAATTCTACATAATTATCTAGATTAGAATTTATTTTGATGTGATCAATTTAAATCTATTTTTTTAGATAATTATGAGATAATTTAGATCTAAAAAATATGCATGATATGATACATTAGATGTATGCAAAACATGTATAAAGTTAGATCAATTTTTATATATGAGATATATGATGTAGATCTAACTAATTTTGTAGATTTATATTTTTGATTAAGGCATCCCCCTTGGCCGTCCGATCATAAGAACAAAGTAGGATTTAAATGTCCTCTCCTCCCATTCGATTGGATGTTCTTATGATGTGTAGGGGTGCTGCGCATTCGTCCTTAATCAGAAATCAAGAACTTACTTTCTACAAAACCCTAGATCCTGAAATCCTAAGATTTTATTTATATGTTTTGTTTATGAATCCCAACTTAATTAAGAATTAAGATTATGAAATATTAATTAGGCCTAAAATTGAGAATTTTAGATCTAAGACATATTCATAATGTTGGGTTCGGGCTTGGGTAGCTCAATTAGGTTTAAGTAGGTGATCAAATCGAATCAAGAGTTGGTTTGATGGGATCAACAGTGCTTAAATTAACCAGCCTAATAGGATTAAGTCTGGGTCAAGATCGAGTCACGTGAGTGATCAATCAAGCTAAAACCTAATTAGGCTCAGTGGTTGGAGTCTGGATTGTAGGCTAACCCAATTGGTTCTGGCTCAACAATTTGGTGTCTAAGGTAAGTTTGGTAGATATGATCGACTGGTTTTTAATTAAGAGCTACATGACTCGAATGCATTCTTATCAAGTTAATGACACATCCCTTCCATGTTTTGACTTACCTGACCATGTTTGTTGACTCAATTCTAATATGAGGTGGTCAATAATTCAAACTAACCCATGCCACTAGGATAGTCATAATGGTTATGACTATGTTAAGTCTAGTTTAATGAGACCTAAATCAAGTCATCCTAAGAAAAGATCAAGTCTAAGGTCTTCCACCATTATAGATGTACGGGCCCATCTCGAGGTTGATTATTCTTGGTTGATTATAGTGGTTTAGTTGCACCAAAAAGATGCAACCATATCTATTAGTCATTGGATGCTATGGGCTGGAAGATGAATTGGGCTCAATATTCTGGATACGGTGAGAGGCTCAATTAGAAATCCAATCTGTGCAAATGGTGGGTCTGACTTAACTAAGAAGTGGATCAATATTCTGGGCACGATGAGATTCATGAATTAGAGACCAAGTTTGGGTACACCATGATTAGAGAATCATTGAACAAGAGTTGTTCACTTATTGGCTAACCCATCACAAATAACTGTTAGCTGAGGTGATGAGTCAGTTAGTGGGACCGCACCACCCACTAGAAATTATTAATCATGGAGATTTTTGCATCTCTACAAAGGAAGTGTAGGAATCCAAAAAAATAGTAAGAGCTAATTTATTTAAAAATAAAATTTTTAAATAAATTGGTTAAGTCTTAATTACAATATCTAACTAGAAACTTTAATTCTCTACAGAAAAAATATAAGCATCCAATCAACTAGCACGAATCGTGGATACCCATAGACTGACCGAATCCAATTACAAGGATTGGCTCCAAAACTTTAAAATTATTTTGGATTCTGAAAAGCTAACTCATGTATTAGATCAGGACCCTCCAACCTTACCAGCCTATCCATCCGTTGAATAGAGAGCATCTCTGGATAAGTAGACGGACGAAGATAACAAGGCCAGATATTACATGTTGGGCTCGATGTCTGATGAACTTCAGCACCAACATGAAGATATCATAATTGCCCACCAAATGTTGGCTCACCTACAGGAGATGTTTGGTGAACAGAGTCGCGCAGCTAAGTATCAAGTCACTAAACAACTATTCAAGGCTAAGATGCGTGATGGGCAGTCAGTCCAAGATCATTATCTGATGATGATCAAGAATTTAGAGGAGCTTGAGAAGCTTGGAGTGAAGTTAGACTTGGATCTACAGAATGATATAATTTTGCAATTCTGGACTGATGCATATGGACAGTTCATCATGAACTATCATACGCATAAACTTCAAAATTTTCTAGCCGAACTTATGAACATGCTGGTTACCACTGAGCTTTCTATGAAAAGTTTTAAAGGCTTAGTGCTTACCATGGAATGAACTTCTTCCAAGAGAGTCTTTTGGAAAGAAGAAGTCTGTGAGAAAGCAGAAGGTGGAAGGTGGATAGAAGAGAAAGGTAGAACTGAATAAGAAGGCCGCTGACAAAGGAAAGTATTTTCATTGCAACAATGATGGCCACTGGAAGCGGAACAGCCCTACTTACCTGACCATCCTAAGAAATAAGAAGAAGACAGGTCCTTCTGGAGGTATGCTCATTATTGAATCTAACCTTACGATTTCTTCTGCATTAAGTTGGGTGCTTAACTCTGATTCTAGTGCTCATTTGTGCACTTTCATGCAGGGTCTTGAGGATAGCAGGAGGCTTTGGGATGGTGAGATGATCCTGCACATCGAAAATGGAGCAAAAGTTGCTACTGTGGCCATGGAAACATACCCACTTTGACTACCATCTGGTTTAGACTTAGTTTTAAAAGATTATTATTATGTGCCTGCAGCAAGTAGGAATTTGATTTCTCTTTCTTGCCTAGCACTAGAAGGCTATGTAATTAGTTTTCTTAAGGACCATTGTAACATTCTTTATGAAAGAAATAAATTGCAAGTGGTTTCGTTATTAATGGTCTTTATTAGTTACATATTGATGTATCTATTTTTAATATCGAGCAAAATGTGAATACCATGAAATGACCTAGGGATAGTCTAAATGATAGGTATCTATGGCACCTAAGACTAGGTCATATAGCAGAAGATAGGATTAAAAATTGGAGAAAATCAGCTATTGAGTCCATTATCTGAGTCATACAATTGGTGAATCGTCTTCATGCAAAATAATAAGTTCCTTTTGTAGGACATGGGGAAAGGCCACGGATCTTTTTGCTCTAGTACCATATTGATGGTGCGGCCATTTGATGTGCCACTAGAGCAACTTTGTGTACTTAAATTTTATCGATGATTTGTCTAGATGGGTATTGTATCTTATGAGACAAAGCTAAAGCTTTAAAAAGTTCAAGGAATTCAACATGAGTAGAAAAGCAAATAGGAAAATCCATTAAGGTTCTTCGATCAGATCGAGGAGGTGAATACCTTAGTCAGAAATTTCTGGACTATCTCAAGAAAAATAGAATAGTCTCTCAATGGACTCCATCTAGAACACCTCAACTTAATGAGATTTCAGAATGGAGGAATCAGACTCTATTAGATCTGGTCCGATCCATGATGAGCTTCACAGACCTTCCTGATTTTCTTTGGGGATACTGTTTGTTAACTACAATATACTTACTGAATAGGGTTCCTTCTAAAACCATTCCTACCACACCGTATGAGATATGGTATAATAAGAAATCAAGTGTGAGTCATCTCAGAATTTGGGATTGTCCGGCTCATGTCAACAGACAATAAGCGGACAAGTTAGACTTTAGGTCTTTTAGAGCTTGATTTATAGGATATCCTAAAAAGTCACTAGGATATAATTTTTACATTCCAGAAGATCAAAATATGATTGTGAGTCGACATGCCATCTTTCTTGAAAATTAGTTTATTCAATACAGTGGTACTGGAAAGCAGATCAAGCTCGATGAGAAAGTCTCATAAGAGCAACAAGCTAAGGACCAAATGGAACCAAATCAGGTTAAGTCAATCCAATCACTACCTCCTCCACCTTGTAGATCGGAAAGAATTTTCCATCCCCCTGAGAGGTACTTAGGTACTATATCAGAGGAAGTAGAGGAAATGTTCCTCGTAGGTACTGGGGTTCATGGTGATGATCCCAAAACCTATAATGAGGTAATATGGTATATCAACTGTGAGAAATGGTTAGGGGCAATGAAGTCAAAAATTGACTCGATGCACTCAAACCAAGTCTGGACCTTGGTAGTGAAGGGAAATCCTAATTTTTCGGTCCAGGTTCATTCAGATCTTATCAGATCAAGAGATATATTTCAAAATTTTTTCTCTTTGATCTGTATCAGATCTGAGATGTTTCAAATCTGATTCTTATTATTTTGATAAATAAAATAAATAAGGATAAATTAAATCAAATTTAATTTACCTAATTTGGGTAATCTTATTACCCTGTTGATGATCCTGTATGCAGCGGAAGGTTCTAGATCTAGCCACGCAAGCGCCTGGCCTCTACCGGTATCCACTCGGGCTGGATTTGGAAGTCCTCTTCTTCTCTATCATATCTCCAAAAATCAAATCTATATCTGATCTGGAGGATCTTCAAAACTCCTTTTGAAGATCAGCAGTCGTCCTTTGCAGTAGTGTAGCCTTCTAGCTTTTGATCGCCTTTCTCTTGCTTGAATCGCACCAACAAAAATCCAGAACTCCTTTTGGATGTGGAGAGCAAGGGGAGAAGGTGGTTTGGCATGGAGAAGGAGGGGAGAGGCAGCCTTGGGGCATGGAGAATTTGCTTTCAATCTCTGTCAATTTGAGTTGGGCGCAGGGTCTTATTTATAGACCAGCTGTGATCCAACTCCTCTTCTTCCCAACCAATCACAACCCTTTGTGAAATTAGATCTAAATCTGATTGGTGAGAATAGAGTCCCCTGGATTCCTCCTTAGAGGGCGCCTAAGACCAGTCAAAGTTGGTTCTTAGGAGAACTCTAATTGGAATCCAAAAAGGAGATGGAGTCCTGTCCAACAGGGACTCCTAGGGCGCCTCCAGCTTGGGCACACGCCAAGGGTGGCGTGCGCCCTCCTCCTTGCCAGGTTCTGGTAGGGGGACAAGCCCCCACCAGCTCTCCAATAGGTGCATGACACATGGACAGAAGTCAAAGTATCAATGGTCAACATTTGACCAGTCAAAGGTCAACTTTTGACCAAAGTCAAAGGACGAGAAATGGCAGGTGACCAAAAATGGCAGGTAATTGTCTTACAAAATAAGACAACCCTTTTCTGACTTGGACAAGGCTCCAGTCAGACCAAGTGAAGGCCTCTGATCGAGCACAAACTCCTTTGGCTCAGTCAGGACAACTATTTATGATAGTAAAAGAAGAACGTTAGGTTCAATCGAGTGCTAGCACGATTTTCTTGAACCTAATTGAATCTCATTCAGATCAATTGAACTGGATCAGTTCAATTGATGATCACCAGATTCAAACCCTTGTTTGTGTGATCCAGTTAGGTTCAGTTCTGTATGGTAATGGGATATGTCATGATCTCTATCATCGACATCATCGAAACTCCTTTCGATGGATCAGAACTCTTCTGATTCGAACAGCTAGAATGATCGATCATCTAAATCATTCTAATTGCTCCCAAAATCCACCAGTGACACCTAGCAGTATATGGTGGCAACCCATCAGAGCTGAATGCGAACCTCTTGGTGCAGCTACCTGTGTGATTAAGTTCTTCTATCTTGAGCCCCGATCAGATTAGGGTTAAGGTGAACTCGTCAAACCCTAGTCTCTGTCATATGATGTAATCATTCGATTCAAGTCCGATGTGAAAATCCTAAATAGAAACTCTTTCTATTATTTCACTCTGCCATGGCCATGGGCTTCTGGACTTGATTCTCATGATCATCATAGGGCTGCTCCTCTACCACCGAGGTAGATAGATTCCATCTTGATGCAATCCAGTTCCTACAATGAACATGCTATAGCCAACATACACCTCAGGGTTCCATATGGCTAGGAGATCCGAGTAATGGTGTAGTCAAACTATAACACCCTCAAGGTGAACTGCCGATGCACCTCAGGTCAAAGAACCAGACACACTACTGCAGCATCGAGTCAGTCATTGACGAGAAGGTAGACTTCCTAATGACTACTCGAGGTGGTCACGCTCAGTGCCCTCGTTCTCTAACGAGTACCTGTACTCTCGCTCCGGTGTCTCCACACCATAGACTCAAGACTCATCTACTAAAGAGAAGCGATTGTACACCAACCTTCCGGATCAATCACCATCCTCGTGATGATCCTATGGTCGGAGCATTTTATGAGTTAATAATGATTATTCATGTCTTAAATTTTCAACTCTTGAAAATATGAATTATCATTACCATTAACTCAAAGGATGTATCACAGACACTAAATACACATATGTGATAGAAAATAATCCATTTTATTGATTATAGTCAAAATTATAATTTTGCCCCTAGAAGTGTATTACAAGTGTCAGCCAATTCTGGCTTCTAGGGCACATATATCTAACAATCTCACACTTATCCTAAAGCCAATTGGCTACAAGTCTAAGTCCCATCTTCTCAAGGTGGGCTTCGATCTTCTGCTGGCCCAACGGCTTTGTAAGTGGGTCTGCCACATTGTCTGTGGAGTCAACTCTCTTGACCTCGATGTAACCCTTCTCGAGGTAATCGCGGATGAGGTGGTATCGCCGCTCAATGTGCTTGGATTTTTGGTGAGACCTTGGCTCCTTAGCAAGGGCTATGGCGCCATTGTTGTCGCAGTATAGAGGAATGGCATCTGATGGCATTACTCCAATTTCTGCAGCAAACTTCTTATGTACCAGAATGCTTCCTTCGCAGCCTCTGATGCAGCGATATATTCTACTTTCATGGTGGAATCTGCTATCATGATTTGCTTGGAACTCTTCCAGCTGACAGCACCACCATTGCACACAAACAGACATCCAGATGTCGACTTTCGATCATCTACATCGGACATGAAATCCGAGTCTGTGTATCCCTGGACTTGGAGTTCTCCGTTACCAAAGACCAACATCATATCCTTAGTTCTTCTCAAGTACTTAAGGATACATTTCACAGAAGTCCAGTGTTCTTCACCTGGATTTGACTGATATCTGCTTGTGACACTCACAGCATGGGCTATATCAGGTCGTGTACATAGCATGGCATACATGAGGCTCCCTATTGCAGAAGCATAAGGGATCTTGCTCATGCATTCTATTTCCTCAGGTGTGCTAGGGCACATCTTCTTGGAAAGATGAATACCATGTCTGAAGGGTATTAATCCCCTCTTAGAGTTTTCCATACTAAACCTCTTTAGTACTTCCTCTATGTACATCTTCTGTAAAAGTCCTAGCATCCTATTCGGTCTATCCCTATAGACCTTAATTCCTAGAATAAAGGATGCTTCACCTAGGTCTTTCATGGAGAATTCCTTGGACAACCATATTTTGACTGTCGTCAACATGGGAATATCATTCCCAATAAGGAGGATGTCATCCACGTACAATACGAGGAAGACAACAGCGCTCCCACTGACCTTTTTGAAGACACATGGTTCCTCTTCATTTTTGATGAAACCAAACATTTTGATCACATCATTGAAATGAGTGTTCCAGCTCCGAGATGCTTGCTTAAGTCCATATATGGACCTTTGCAGCTTGCAAACCTTGTGATCAGTATCACTGGATGTGAAACCTAGCGGCTGTTCCATATAGATATCTTCCTCAAGATATCCATTTAAGAATGCCGTTTTCATGTCCATTTGCCATATTTCATAATCGAAATAGGCTGCAATGGCAAGCAATGTGCGGATGGATTTTAGCATAGC